>SZWC01009894.1:18682-64360 GCA_023375785.1 Penium margaritaceum
CTTTTGCCTTTTGCCTTTTGCCTTTTGCCTTTTTCCTTTTGCCTTTTGCCTTTTGCCTTTTGCCTTTTTCCTTTTGCCTTTTGCCTATTGCCTTTTGCATTTTGCCTTTTTCCTTTTTTCTTTTGCCTTTTGCCTTTTGCCTTTTGTGTTTTGCCTTTTTCCTATTGCTATTTTCATTTTGCCTTTTTCCCTTTTGCCTTTTGCCTTTTGTCTTTTGCCTTTTGCCTTTTTCCTATTTCCAGTTTCCTTTTGCCTATTGCCTTTTGCCTTTTCCCTTTCGCCTTTTGCCTTTTTCTTTTTTCCTTTCGCCTTTTGCATTTTTCCTTTTTACTTTTGCCTTTTGCCTTTTGCCTTTTGCCTTTTGACTTTTGCCTTTTGCCTTTTGCCTTTTGCCTTTTGCCTTTTGCCCTTTGACTTTTGCCTTTTGCCTTTAGTGCATAAACTTTGTGCATTCACTTTGTGCATAAAGTTTTTGCATAAACTTTGTGCATTCACTTTGTGCATAAACTTTGTGCTTCAACTTTGTGCATTAACTATGCACACAAACTCTGTGCATAAACTTTCTGCACAATCGTTGTGCATAAACCTTGTGCATAAACCTCTGCATATGTTTTGTGCATAAATGTTGTGCATAAACTTTGTCCATAAAATTTGTGCATCAACTTTGTGCATAAACATTTTGGATAAATGTTTTGCATATGATTTGTGCAGAAACTTTGTGCATAAACTTTTTGCATAATATTTGTGCATATAGTTTGTGCATAAACTTTATGCATAATATTTGTGCTTAATCTTTGTGCATAAACTTTCTGGATAAACTTTGTGCAGAAAATTTGTGTATAAGGTTTGTGCACAAACGCTGTGCATAAAACCTTGTTTATAAACATTTTGCATAAAATTTAAGCATAAACGTTGTGCATAAACTTTGTGCTTAAAATTTGTGCATAAAAGTTGTGCATAACCTTTGTGCATAAACTCTGTACACAAACTCTGTGCATGAACTTGTGAATAAAGTTTGTGCACAAACGTTGTGCATGATTTTTGTGCACAAACTTTGTGCATAAACATTGGGCAGAAACTTTGTGCATAAAGGCTGTGCATAAACTAGGTGCATAAACGTTTTGCATAAACTTTGTGCATAAAATTTGTGCATAAACTTTGTGCATAAATGTTGTGCATATACTTTGTGCATAAACGTTTTGCATAAATGTTGTGCATGAACATCGTGCATAAATTCTGTGCATAAGCTTTGTGCATAAACGTTTGTGCATAAACTTTCTGCACAAATGTGCATAAGCTTTGTCAACAAACTTTGTGCATAAACATTGTGCAAAAACTTTGTGAATGAAAAATATGCAAAAACCTTGTGCATGAACTGTGTGCATAAACGTTGTGCATAAATTTCGTGCACAAACGTTGTGCATAAACATTGTGCACGAGTTTTGTGCAGAAACTGTGTATAAACCTGGTGCATAATCTTTGTGCATTAACATTGTGCATAAACAGTGTGGAGAAACGTTGTGCATAAACTTTGTGCATAAACATTGTCCATAAAAGTTGTGCATAAAGTTTTTGCATAACCTTTGTGCACAAACTTTGTGCATAAAATTTGTGCATAAACTTTGTGCATTAACTTTGTGCATGAACTTTGTGCAGAAACTTTGTGCATAAAGTTTGTGCATAAACTTTGTGCATAAACTTCGTGCATGAACTTTGTGCATAAACGTTGTGCGTAAACCCTTTGCATAAACTTTGTGAATAAACTTTGTACATAAATTTGGTGCATAAACGTTTTGCATAAAATTTGTGCACAAACTCTGTGCATAAACTCTGTGCGTAATCTTTGTGCATAAACTTTGTCCATAAACTTTGTGCATAAACTTTGTGCATAAACTTTGTACATAAACTTGGTGCATAAACGTTTTGCATAAAATTTGTGCACAAACTCTGTGCATAAACTCTGTGCGTAATCTTTGTGCATAAACTTTGTCCATAAACTTTGTCCATAAACTTTGTGCATAAACTTTGTACATAAACTTCGTGCATAAACTTGTACGGAACGTTTTGTACATAAACTTGTGCATAAACTTTGTACATAAGCTTCGTGCATAAACTTGTACATAAACTTCGTGCATAAACTCTGTGCGTAATCTTTGTGCATAAACTTTGTCCATAAACCTTGTCCATAAACTCTGTGCATAAACTTCGTGCATAAACGTTCCGCAAAACCTCTGTGCATAAACGTTGTGCACAAACGTTGTGCACAAACGTTGTCTGTAAAATTTGTGCATAAACTTGTACGGAACGTTTGTGCATAATCGTTGTGCATAATAGTTGTGCATAAACTTTGTGCATAAACTTTGTGCATAAACTTTGTGCATTAAGTTTGTGCATAACATTTGTGCATAAACTTTGTGAATAAAATGTTTTCATAAACATTTTGCATATACGTTTTGCATAAAATCTGTGCATAAGCTTTGTGCATAAATGTTGTACATAATCTTTGTGCATATACTTTTTGCATAAACTTTGTGCGTAAACTTTGTGCATAAAATTGTTAACAGACGTTGTGCATTACATTTGTGCATAAACTGTGTGCATAAACGTTGTGCATGAACGTTGTGCATTAAATTTGTGTAAAACCTTTGTGCATGATCTTTGTGCATAAACTCTGTGCATAAACTTGGTGCATAAACATTGGGCATAAACTTTGTGCATAAACTTGGTACAAAAACGTTTTGCATAAGATTTGTGCATAAACATTGTGCATAAACTTTGTGCATAACCTTTGTGCATAAACGTGCTGCATAAACGTTGTGCATAAACGTTGTGCATAAACTTAGTGCAGAAATGTTGTGCATGAACTTTGTGTAGAAACATTGTGCATGAACTTTGTGCATAAACTTAGTGCATACAGTTTTTGCATAAACTTTGTGCATAAACTTTGTGCATAAATGTCGTACAGAAACATTGTGAACAGTTTTTGTGAATAAACGTTGTGCTTAAACTTTGTGCATAAACTTTGTGCATAAGCGTTGTGCATAAAATTTGTGCATAAACTGTGTGCATAAATGGTTTCCATAAATGTTGTGCATGAACGTTTTACAAAAACGGTGTGCATAAAATCTTTGCATAAACTTTGTGCATAACCTTTGTGCATACCCTTTCTGCATAAACTCTGTACATAAACGTTGTGCCTAAACTTTGTGCGTGAACTTTGTGCATGAACTTTGTGCATAAACTTTGTGCACAAATTATGTGCATAAACCTTGTTCATAAACATTGTGCATAAACTATGTCCATAAACGTAGTGCATAAAATTTATGCAGAAGCTTTGTGCAGAAACTTTGTACATTAACTTTGTACATAAAAGTAGTGCATAAACCTTGTGCGTAAACTTTGTGCATAAACATTGTGCAAAAGCTTTGTGCGTAAATTTTATGCAATAACGTTGTGCATAAACTTTGTGCACAAACGTTTTGCAAACATTTTATGCATAAACTTTGTGCATAAACTTTGTGCATAAATGAGGTGCATAAAATCTGTGCATAAACTGTGTACATAAACTTTGTGCATAAACTTTGTGTATAAACATTGTGCATAAAAATTGTGCAAAACATTTGTGCATTTCCTTTGAGCATAAACTTTGTGAATAAACTTTGTGCATAAACTTTGAACATAAACTTTATGCATAGCATTTGTGTTTAAACTTTGTGCACAAACGATATGCAAAACCTTTGTGCATAAACATTGTGCATAAATTTTGTGCATAAATCTTGTGCATAATTTTTGTGCATAAACTTTGTGAATAAACGTTGTGCATAAACTTTGTGCATAAACTTTGTGCACAAAATCTGTGCATAAACTTTGTGCATAAACTTTGTACACAAACTTTGTGCAAAAATGTTTTGCATACACTTTGTGCATAAACTTTGTGCATAATTGTTGTGCATAAACATTGTGCATAAACATTGTGCATTGACTTTGTGCATAAACGTTGTTCATAAATTCTCTGCATAAACTTTGTGCATAGAATCTGTGGATAAATATTGTGCATAAAGTTTGTGCATGAAGGTTTGCATAAACTTTGTGCATAAACGTTGTGCATGAATTCTGGGCATAAACTCTGTGCATAAGCTTTGTGCACAAAGGCCATGGTTAAATTCTGTGCACAAACTTTGTACATAAACATTGTGCTTCAACTTTGTGCATAAACGTTGTGCACAAACTCTGTGCATAAACTTTGTGCATAAACTTTGTGCACAAACGTTGTGCAAAAATGTTGTGCATACACTTTGTGCGTAAACTTTGTTCATAACGTTTGTGCATAAACATTGTGCATAAACATTGTGCATGAACTTTGTACATAAACGTTGTGCATAAATTCTCTGCATAAACTTTGTGCACAAACTTTGTGGATAAATGTTGTGCATAAACTTTGTGCATAAAGGTTTGCATAAACTTTGTGCATCAATTCTGTTCATAAACTTTGTGCATAAGCTTTGTGCACAAAGGCCATGGTTAAAAACTGTGCACAAAATTTGTACATAAACTTTGTGCATAAACTTTGTGCATAAACGTTGTTCATAAACTTTGTGCATAAACTGTGTACAGAAACGTTGTGCATAAAATTTGTGCATAAACGTTGTGCATACACTTTGTGGATAAACGTTGTGCATAAACTTTGTGCTTAAACTTGGTGCACAAACAATGTGCATTAACTTTGAGCATATACTTTGTGCATAAACTTTGTGCATAAACTTCGTGCATATACTTTATGCATAAACTTTGTGTATAAATGTTGTGCATAAACTGTGTGCATAAATATTGTGCATAAACTTTGTGCATAAACTTTCTGCATAAACTTTGTGCAAAAACATTGTGCATAAACTTTGGTCATAGACCTTGTGCAAAACGTTTGTGTATAAACATTGTGCCTAAACTCTGTGCATAAACGTTGTGCATAAACTATGTGCATAAGCTCTGTGCATAAACATTGTACATAAACTTTGTGCATAAACATTGTGCATACGTTTTGTGCATAGACTTTGTGCATAAACTTTGTGAAAAAACGTTGTGCATAAACTTTGTGCACAATCTTTGTGCATAAAATTTGTGCATAAACTTTGTGCATAAACGTTCTGCATAAACTGTGTGAACAAACGTTGTTCATAATCTCTCTGCATTAACCTTTTTGCATAAAATTTGTGCATGACGTTTGTGCATAAACTTTGTGCACAAACTTTGTGCATAACCTTTGTGCATAAACTTTGTGAATCAACTTCGTGCATAAGCTTGTTGCATAAACATTGTGCATAAACATTGTGCATATTATCCGAGCATAAACGTTGTGCATAAAGTTTGTGCATAAACTTTGTGCATAAAAGGTTTGCATAAAATTTGTGCATTCACTTTGTGCATAAACTTTGCACATAAACTTTGTGCATAAACTTTGTGCTTCATCTTTGTGCATAAACTTTGCACACAAACTTTGTGCATAAAAGTTCTGCACAAATGTTGTGCATAAACATTGTGCATAAACCTTGGCATACATTTTGTGCATAAACTTTGTGCATAAACTTTGTCCACAAGATATGTGGATAATCTTAGTGCATAAACATTCTGGATAAATGTTTCGTATATGCTTTGTGCATAAACTTTGGGCATTAAATTTGTGAATAAACTTTGTGCATAATGTTTGTGCATAAACTTTGTGCATAAACGTTATGCATAATACTTGTGCTTAATCTTTGTGCATAAACGTTGTGCATAAACTTTGTCCTGAAACTTTGTGCATAAGCGTTGTTCATAAACTTTGTGCATGAACAATGTGCACAACCTTTGTGCATAAACTTTGTGCACAAAAGTTTTGCATAAACTTTGTGCACAAACTTTGTGCATAAACTGTGTGCATAGACGTTGTGGATAAACGTTTTGCATACAAATTGTGCATAAACGTTGTGCATAAACTTTGTCCTGAAACTTTGTGCATAAGCGTTGTTCATAAACTTTGTGCATGAACAATGTGCACAACCTGTGTGCATAAACTTTGTGCACAAACACTGTGCACAAACTTTGTACATAAACTTTGTGCATAAACGTTATGCATAATACTTGTGCTTAATCTTTGTGCATAAACGTTGTGCATACACTTTGTGGATAAACGTTGTGCATAAACTTTGTCCTGAAACTTTGTGCATAAGCGTTGTTCATAAACTTTGTGCATGAACAATGTGCACAACCTGTGTGCATAAACTTTGTGCACAAACACTGTGCACAAACTTTGTACATAAACTTTGTGCATAAACGTTATGCATAATACTTGTGCTTAATCTTTGTGCATAAACGTTGTGCATACACTTTGTGGATAAACGTTGTGCATAAACTTTGTCCTGAAACTTTGTGCATAAGCGTTGTTCATAAACTTTGTGCATGAACAATGTGCACAACCTGTGTGCATAAACTTTGTGCACAAACACTGTGCACAAACTTTGTACATAAACTTTGTGCATAAACGTTATGCATAATACTTGTGCTTAATCTTTGTGCATAAACGTTGTGCATACACTTTGTGGATAAACGTTGTGCATAAACTTTGTCCTGAAACTTTGTGCATAAGCGTTGTTCATAAACTTTGTGCATGAACAATGTGCACAACCTGTGTGCATAAACTTTGTGCACAAACACTGTGCACAAACTTTGTACATAAACTTTGTGCATAAACGTTATGCATAATACTTGTGCTTAATCTTTGTGCATAAACGTTGTGCATACACTTTGTGGATAAACGTTGTGCATAAACTTTGTCCTGAAACTTTGTGCATAAGCGTTGTTCATAAACTTTGTGCATGAACAATGTGCACAACCTGTGTGCATAAACTTTGTGCACAAACTTTCTGCATAAACTGTGTGCATAGACGTTGTGGATAAACGTTTTGCATAAAAATTGTGCATAAACGTTGTGCATAACCCTTGTGGATAAAACCTGTGCATACACATTGCACATCAACTAAGTGTAAAACTTTGTGTATAAACTTTGTGCATAAACGTTTTGCATAATATTTGTGCATACACTTTGTGCATCGTTGTTGTGCATAAAACGTTTGCAAAAACTTAATGCATGAAATATGTGCATAAACGTTGTACATCAACTTTGTGCATAAACTTTGTGCATAAACATTGTGCATGAAGTTTGTGCATAAACTTTGTGCACAAACTTTGTGCATAAACTTAATGCACAAACGATCTGTGTAAACCTGCTCCAAAACCTTTGTGCATACATGTTGTGCATAAACGTTTTGAATAAGCTCTGAGCATAAACATTGTGCACAAACGTTGTGCATAATCTGTGTGAATAAACGTTGTGCATAAATGTTGTGCAAAAAATTGTGCATAAACTTTGTGCACAAAAAATATATATAGAAACTTTGAGCATAAAAAATGTGCATAAACTTTGTGCATAAACTGTGTGCATAAACGTAGTGCATAAACATTGTCCATAAACTTTGTGCATGAAATTCGTTCATAAACTTTGTGCATAAACTTTGTAAATAAACTTTGTGCATAACAATTGTGCATAGACTTTGTGCATAAACTTTATGCATAAACTTTGTGCATGAACATTGTGCATAACATTTGTGCATAGACTTTCTGCACAAATGTTGTGCATAAACTTTGTGCAAAATCATTGTGCTAAACTCTGTGCATAAACTTTGTGTACATACTTTGTGCACAAACTTTGTCCATAACTTTTGTGCATAAACGTGTGCATAAAGTTTGTGCATAAACGTTGTGCACAAACATTGTGCAAAACCATGGTGAATAAACTTTGTGCATACATTTTGTGCATACAATTTGTGCATAATCTTTGTGCATAAACTTTGTGCATAAACGTTGTACATCAACTTTGTGCATAAACCGTGTGCATAAACGTTGTGCATAAACTTTGTGCATACACGTTGTGCATGACATTTGTGCATAATCTTTGTGCATAAACTTTGTGCATAAAATTTTTACATAAAAGTTCTGCATAAATGTTCTGTAGAAACTTTGTTTAAAACGTTTGTGGATAAAGATTGTGCATAAATGTTGTACATGAAATCTTTGCATGAACGTTGTGTATAAACTCTTTGCATAAACTTTGTACATAAACTTTGTGCATAAACGGGTTGCATAACCTTTGTGCATAAACGTTGTGCATAGACTCTGTACATAAACTTTGTACATAAAGTTTTTGCAACAATGTGTGCATAAATTTAGTGCATACACTATGTGCATACAATTTTTTTATGAAAGTTGTGCATAAACATTGAACATCAACTTTGTACATAAACTATATGCATTAGTGATGTGCATAAGCTTTGTACATAAATGATGTGCATAGAATACGTGCATAAACTTTGTGCATAAACTTTGTGCATAAACGTTTTGCACAAACATTGTGCATAAACTTTGTGCACAAACATTGTGCATGACCTTGTGCATAAACTTTATGCATATGTGTGGTGCGTAAACGTTGTGCATACATTGTGTGAATTAACGTTGTGCATAAACTTTGTGCATTAACTTTGTGCATAAACATTGTGAATAAACTTTGTGCATAAAATTTGTACATAAAATTTCTGCAAAAACTTTGTGCAGCAACTTTGTGCATGAACATTGTGCATAAACGTTGTGCATATAAATTTGTGCATAAACGTTGTGCAGAAAATATTTGCATACACTTTTTGCAAAACCTTTGTGCATAAACTCTGTACATAAACTTTGTGCATACACTTTGTGCATAAACTTGGTGCAAAAACTTTGTGCATAAAATTTGTGCATAAACTCTGTACAAAACCTTTGTCCCTAAACTTTGTGCATAAACTTTGTGCATGAACTTCGTGCATACAATCTGTACATAAACTTTGTGCATAAACTTTGTGCATAAGATTTGTGCATAACATTTGTGCATAATCTTTGTGCCTAAACATTGAGCATAAACGTTGTACATAAACTTTGTGCATAAACTTTGTGCAGAAACTTTGTGCATAAAGTTTGTGCATAAACATTGTGCATAAATGTTGTGCATGGAATTTGTGCATAAACTCTTTGCATAAACTTTGTGCATAAATGCTGCCCATAAAATCGGTTCATAAACTTTGTGCATCAAAGTCGTGCAAAAACTCTGTACATAAACTTTGTGCATAAACTTTGTGCATAAATGTGTGCATAAACGTAGTGTATACAGTTTGTGCATAATCTTTGTGCATAAACTTTGTACATCAACTTTGTGCATAAACTTTGTGCATAAACGTTATGCATAAACTTTGTGCATAAACTTTGAGCATAAACGTTTTTTATAAGAGGATTGCACAAACATCGTGCATGAACTATGTGCACAAACCTTGTGTCTAAACTTTGTGCATAAACTTTGTGCTTAACCTTTGTGCATAAACGTTGTGCGTAACCTTTGTGTATAAACTTTGTGCATAACCTTTGTGCAAAAACTTTGTGAATAAACTTTATGCATGAACTTTGTGCATGAACGTTGTACTAGAACTTTCTGCATAAACTTTGTGCAGAAACTTTGTTAATAAACGTTTTGCATAAACAATGTGCATGAACATTGTGCATAAACTCTTTTCATAAACTTTGAGCATAAACTCTGTACATCATCTTTGTGCATGAAATTTGTGTATAAACTTGGTGCATAAACTTTGTGCATTACCTTTGTGCATAAACTTTGTGCATAAACGTTGTGCATTAACTCTGTTCATAAACTTCATGCATAAAATTTGTGCATTAACTTTATGCATAAACGTTGTGCATAAACTTTCTGCATAATAGTTGTGCATAAAATTTGTGCATAGAATTCATGCATAAAATTTGACCATGAACTTTTTGCATGAACTTTGTGCAGAAACGTTGTGCATAAACTTTGTGCATAAGCTTTCTGCATAAACCTTGTTCATAAACTATTTCCATGAACTTTGTGCATAACATTTATGCAGAAATTTTGTGCATAACCTTTGTGCATAAAATTTGTGCATAGACCTTGTGCAAAAACTTTGTGCATAAACGTTTTGCATAAACAGTGTGCACAAACGTTCTGCATAGACTTTGTGCATAACCTTTGTACATAAACGTTGTGCATAATATTTGTGCATAAACTGTGCACATAAACATTGTGCATAAACGTTGTGTATAAATGTTGTGCATAGACTTTGTGCATAAACGTTGTGCATAAACAATGTGCATAAACATTGTGGAAACATTTTGTGCATATCCTTTGTGCATAAACGTTGTGCATAAACTTTGTGCATAACACTTGTGCATTAACTTTGTACATAAACTTTGTGGATAAAGTTTGTGCATAAACTTTGTGCACAAACGTTGTTGATAAACGTTTTGCACAAATGTTGTGCATAAATCTTGTGCTTAAATGTTGTGCATAATCTTTGTGCATAAACGTTATGCATAAACTTTGTGCATAAACTTTGTGCATGAAATCTGTGCACAAACTCTGTCTACAACCGTTGTGCATAAACTTTGTGGAGAAACGTTGTGCATAGATGTTGTGCATAAATGTTGTGCATAAACGTTTTGCATAATTGTTGTGCATCAACATTGTGCATAAATACTTTCCATAAACTTTGTGCATAATGTCTGTAAATAAGTGTTGTGGATAAATGTTGTGCATAATTGTTTTGCATAAACTTTGTGCATAAACTTTGTGCATAAATTCTGTGCATAATATTGTGCATAAACTTTGTACATAGGCTATGTGCACAAATGATCTGCATAAACTTTGTGCACAAACATTGTGCATAAACGTTGTGCATAAATGTTGTGCATAAACTTTGTGCATAAACTGTGTGTAGAAACATTGTGCATTAGCTTTGTGCATAAACTTTGTGCATACAATTTGTGCATAACCGTTGTGCACAAACGTTTTGCATAATCTTTGTGCGCCAAAGTTGTGCATAAAAGTTGTGCATAAACTTTGTGCATAAACTTCGTGCATAAACATTGTGCGTAGACTTTGTGCATAAACTTTGTGTATAAACGTTGTGCATAAAATGTGTGCATAAATGTTGTGCATAAACTTTGTGCATAAAATTTGTGCATAAACTTTGTGCTAAAACTTGTGAATAAACTATGTGCATAAACTTTGTGCATAAAGTTTGTGCATAAACTTTGTGTGTAAACTTTGTGCATAAACGTTGTGCATAAACGTTTTGCATAGACTCTGTGCATAAACGTTTTACACAAACTTTGTGCATAGACTTTGTGAAAAAACGTTTTGCATAAACTTTTTGCACAATCTTTGTGCATACAGTTTGTGCATAAACATTGTGCAGAAACGTTCTGCATAAACGTTGTGCATAAACTTTGTGCATAATATGTGTGAATAAACGTTGTGCATAAACTTTGTGCATAAAACTTATGCATACTGTTTGTGCATAAACGTTTTCCAAAAACGTTCTGCATAACCTTTGTGCATAAACTTTGTGCATAAACGTTTGTGCAGACTTAATGCATAGAAGTTGTGCATAAACGTTGTGCATAAACGTTTAGCATGAACGTTTTGCATGATATTTGTGCTTAAACTCTTTTCATAAACATTGTGAATAAACTTTGTGCATAAACTTGGTGCATAAACTTTGTGCATAAACTTTGTGCATAATTTTCGTGCAGAAACTTTGTGCATAAAGTTTGTGCATAAAGTTTATGCATAAGCTTTGTGCATAAAATTTGTGCATAAACTTTGTGCAGAAACTTTGTGCATAAACTTTGTGCATAAACTTTGTGCATACAATTTTTACATAAACTTCGTGCATTAACTTTGTGCATAAACATTGTGCATAATCTTTGTGCATAAACATTGTGCATAAACTTTGTGCATAAACTTTGTACATAAACGTTGAGCATAAACTTTGCACACAAATTCTGTGCATAAACTTTGCACACAAACTCTGTGCATAAAATTTGTGCATAAACTTTGTGCACAAACGTTGTGCATAAACTTTGTGCATAAACATGTGCATACATTTTGTGCATAAATGTTGTGCATAAACATTTTGCATAGACTTTGTGCATAAACTTTGTGCATAATCTTTGTGCATAAACGTTGTGCATAAACTTTGTCCATAAAATGTTTGCATAAACTTTGTGCATAAAACGTTTTGGATAAACGTTTTGCATATACTTTGTGCATAAACTTTGTGTATAAACTTTGTGCATAATCTTTGTGCATAAACTTTGTGCATAGACGTTGTGTGTAAAATTTGTGCATAAACTGTGTGCATAAACGTTGTGCATAAATATTGAGCATAGACTTTGTGCATAAACTGTGTGCATAAACCTCGTGCATGAAATTTATGCACAAACATTGTGCATCAACGGTTATGCACAATTTTTATGCAAAACATTGTGTGCATAACGTTTATGCATAAACTTTGTGCATAAATGTTGTGCATGAACTTTGTGCATAAACTCTGTCCATAAACGTTGTGCGGAAACTTTGTGCATAAACTTTGTGCACAAAATTACTGCATATACTTTGTGCATAAACGTTGTGCATAAACTGAGTACATAAACGTTGTGCTTAAACTTTGGGCATAAACTTTGTGCATAAAATTTGTGGAATACCTCTGTGCATAGACTTTGTGCATAAACTTTGTGCACAAAATTACTGCATATACTTTGTGCATAAACGTTGTGCATAAACTGAGTACATAAACGTTGTGCTTAAACTTTGGGCATAAACTTTGTGCATAAAATTTGTGGAATACCTCTGTGCATAGACTTTGTGCATAAACTTTGTGCATAAACAATGTGCATAAACATTGTGGAAACATTTTGTGCATATCCTTTGTGCATAAACGTTGTGCATAAGCTTTGTGCATAACATTTGTGCATTAATTTTGTACATAAACTTTGTGGATAAAGTTTGTGCATAAACTTTGTGCACAAACGTTGTCTATAAACGTTTTGCACAAACGTTGTGCATAAATCTTGTGCTTAAATGTTGTGCATAATCTTTGTGCATAAACGTTATGCATAAACTTTGTGCATAAACTTTGTGCATAAAATCTGTGCACAAACTCTGTCTACAACCGTTGTGCATAAACTTTGTGGAGAAACGTTGTGCATGGATGTTGTGCATAAACGTTGTGCATAAACTTTGTGCATAATTGTTGTGCATCAACATTGTGCATAAATATTTTCCATAAACTTTGTGCATAATCTCTGTAAATAAGTGTTGTGGATAAATGTTGTGCATAATTGTTTTGCATAAACTTTGTGCATAAACTTTGTGCATAAATTCTGTGCATAATATTTTGCATAAACTTTGTGCATAAACTTCGTGCATAAACGTTGTGCGTAGACTTTGTGCATAAACTTTGTGTATTAACATTGTGCATAAACTGTGTGCATAAATGTTGTGCATAAACTTTGTGCATAAATTTTGTGCATAAAATTTGTGCTAAAACTTGTGAATAAACTATGTGCATAAACTTTGTGCATAAAGTTTGTGCATAAACTTTGTGTGTAAACTTTGTGCATAAACGTTGTGCATAAACGTTTTGCATAGACTCTGTGCATAAACGTTTTACATAAACTTTGTGCATAGACTTTGTGAAAAAACGTTTTGCATAAACGTTTTGCACAATCTTTGTGCATACAGTTTGTGCATAAACGTTGTGCAGAAACGTTCTGCATAAACGTTGTGCATAAACGTTGTGCATAATATGTGTGAATAAACTTTGTGCATAAAATTTGTGCATAAAACTTATGCATACTGTTTGTACATAAACGTTTTCCAAAAACTTTCTGCATAACCTTTGTGCATAAACTTTGTGCATAAACGTTTGTGCAGACTTAATGCATAAAAGTTGTGCATAAACGTTGTGCATAAACGTTTAGCATGAACGTTTTGCATGAAATTTGTGCTTAAACTCTTTTCATAAACATTGTGAATAAACTTTGTGCATAAACTTGGTGCATAAACTTTGTGCATAAACTTTGTGCATAATTTTTGTGCAGTAGCTTTGTGCATAAACTTTGTGCATAAAGTTTGTGCATAAAGTTTATGCATAAGCTTTGTGCATAAACTTTGTGCATAAACTTTGTGCAGAAACTTTGTGCATAAACTTTGTGCATTAACTTTGTGCATACAATTTTTACATAAACTTCGTGCATAAACTTTGTGCATAAACATTGTGCATAATCTTTGTGCATAAACATTGTGCATAAGCTTTGTGCATAAACTTTGTACATAAACGTTGAGCATAAACTTTGCACACAGAGTCTGTGCATAAACTTTGCACACAAACTCTGTGCATAAAATTTGTGCATAAACTTTGTGCACAAAAGTTGTGCATAAACTTTGTGCATAAACATGTGCATGCATTTTGTGCATAAATGCTGTGCATAAACATTTTGCATAAACTTTGTGTATAAACTTTGTGCATAATCTTTGTGCATAAACTTTGTGCATAGATGTTGTGTGTAAAATTTGTGCATAAACTGTGTGCATAAACGTTGTGCATAAACATTGAGCATAAAAATTGTGCATAAACTGTGTGCATAAACCTCGTGCATAAAATTTATGCACAAACATTGTGCATCAACGTTTATGCACAATTTTTATGCAAAACATTGTGTGCATAACGTTTATGCATAACCTTTGTGCATAAATATTGTGCATGAACTTTGTGCATAAACTCTGTCCATAAACGTTGTGCGGAAACTTTGTGCATAAACTTTGTGCACAAAATTACTGCATATACTTTGTGCATAAACGTTGTGCATAAACTGAGTACATAAACGTTGTGCTTAAACTTTGGGCATAAACTTTGTGCATAAAATTTGTGGAATACCTCTGTGCATAGACTTTGTGCATAAACTTTGTGTATTAACATTGTGCATAAACTGTGTGCATAAACGTTGTGCATAAACGTTGTGCATAAACGTTGTGCATAAACGTTGTGCATAAACGTTGTGCATAAACGTTGTGCATAAACGTTGTGCATAAACGTTGTGCATAAACGTTGTGCATAAACGTTGTGCATAAACGTTGTGCATAAACGTTGTGCATAAACGTTGTGCATAAACGTTGTGCATAAACGTTGTGCATAAACGTTGTGCATAAACGTTGTGCATAAACGTTGTGCATAAACGTTGTGCATAAACGTTGTGCATAAACGTTGTGCATAAACGTTGTGCATAAACGTTGTGCATAAACGTTGTGCATAAACGTTGTGCATAAACGTTGTGCATAAACGTTGTGCATAAACGTTGTGCATAAACGTTGTGCATAAACGTTGTGCATAAACGTTGTGCATAAACGTTGTGCATAAACGTTGTGCATAAACGTTGTGCATAAACGTTGTGCATAAACGTTGTGCATAAACGTTGTGCATAAACGTTGTGCATAAACGTTGTGCATAAACGTTGTGCATAAACGTTGTGCATAAACGTTGTGCATAAACGTTGTGCATAAACGTTGTGCATAAACGTTGTGCATAAACGTTGTGCATAAACGTTGTGCATAAACGTTGTGCATAAACGTTGTGCATAAACGTTGTGCATAAACGTTGTGCATAAACGTTGTGCATAAACGTTGTGCATAAACGTTGTGCATAAACGTTGTGCATAAACGTTGTGCATAAACGTTGTGCATAAACGTTGTGCATAAACGTTGTGCATAAACGTTGTGCATAAACGTTGTGCATAAACGTTGTGCATAAACGTTGTGCATAAACGTTGTGCATAAACTTTGTGCATAAACTTCGTGCATAAACGTTGTGCGTAGACTTTGTGCATAAACTTTGTGTATTAACATTGTGCATAAACTGTGTGCATAAATGTTGTGCATAAACTTTGTGCATAAAATTTGTGCATAAAATTTGTGCTAAAACTTGTGAATAAACTATGTGCATAAACTTTGTGCATAAAGTTTGTGCATAAACTTTGTGTGTAAACTTTGTGCATAAACGTTGTGCATAAATGTTTTGCATAGACTCTGTGCAGAAACTTTTTACGTAAACTTTGTGCATAGACTTTGTGAAAAAACGTTTTGCATAAACTTTTTGCACAATCTTTGCGCATACAGTTTGTGCATAAACGTTGTGCAGAAACGTTCTGCATAAAGGTTGTGCATAAACGTTGTGCATAATATGTGTGAATAAACTTTGTGCATAAACTCTGTGCATAAAACTTATGCATACTGTTTGTGCATAAACGTTTTCCAAAAACGTTCTGCATAACCTTTGTGCATAAACTTTGTGCATAAACGTTTGTGCAGACTTAATGCATAGAAGTTGTGCATAAACGTTGTGCATAAACGTTTAGCATGAACGTTTTGCATGAAATTTGTGCTTAAACTCTTTGCATAAACATTGTGAATAAACTTTGTGCATAAACTTGGTGCATAAACTTTGTGCATAAACTTTGTGCATGATTTTCGTGCAGTAACTTTGTGCATAAACTTTGTGCATAATCTTTGTGCATAAACGTTGTGCATAAACTTTGTCCATAAAATGTTTGCATAAACTTTGTGCATAAAACGTTTTGGATAAACGTTTTGCATATACTTTGTGCATAAACTTTGTGTATAAACTTTCTGCATAATCTTTGTGCATAAACTTTGTGCATAGACGTTGTGTGTAAAATTTGTGAATAAACTGTGTGCATAAACGTTGTGCATAAAATTTGAGCATAAACTTTGTGCATAAACTGTGTGCATAAACCTCGTGCATAAAATTTATGCACAAACATTGTGCATCAACGTTTATGCACAGTTTTTATGCAAAACATTGTGTGCATAACGTTTATGCATAAACTTTGTGCATAAATGTTGTGCATGAACTTTGTGCATAAACTCTGTCCATAAACGTTGTGCGGAAACTTTGTGCATAAACTTTGTGCACAAAATTACTGCATATACTTTGTGCATAAACGTTGTGCATAAACTGAGTACATAAACGTTGTGCTTAAACTTTGGGCATAAACTTTGTGCATAAAATTTGTGGAATACCTCTGTGCATAGACTTTGTGCATAAACTTTGTGCATAAGCATTGTGCATAAACGTTGTGCATAAACTGTGTGAATAAACGTTGGGCATAAACTCTGTGGATAAAGTTTGTGAATAATCATAGAGTTTATGCGCAAAGCTTATGCAAAAAGCTTCTGAAAAACATTTATGCACAATTTTTATGCACAAGCTTTGTGCACAAAGTTAATGCTCAAATTTTGTACAAAACATTTACACAAAAATATGTATGCACAAAGTTTCTGCACAACGTTTGTGCACAAAGCTTATGCACAAAGTTTCTACAGAATGTTGATGCACAAATTTTATGCACAAAGGATCTGCACAAAGTTTATGCACAAAAGTTATGCACAAAATATATGCAAAAAGTTTATGCACAAATTTTATGCCCAAAGTTTATACACAAAGGTTTTGCACAAAGTTTCTGCACAAAGTTAATGCACAACGTTTATGCACAAAGTTTTTGCACAAAGTTTATGCACAGAACTTATGCACAAAGTTCATGCACAACGTTTATGCAAAACGTTTATTCAAAACATTAATGCACAACGTTTCTACACAAAGTTTATGCAGAAAGCTTATGCAGAAATTCTATGCAAAACGTTTATGCACAAAGTTTTTGCTTTGAGTTTATGCACAGTGTTCATGTGCAAAGTTTATGTACAAAGGTAATGCACAACGTTTATGCACACAGTTTATGCGCAACGTTTATGCACAAGGTTTATGCACAATTTTTATGCACATATTTTATGCACAATGCTAATGCACCAAGTTTATGCACAAACTTTATGCACTAAATTCATGAACAAAGTTTATGCACACCGTTTATGAACAATGTTTGTGCACAGGTTTATGCATAAAGTTGATGCAAATTTTTTTATGACAAAGTTAGAGCACAAAGTTTATGCAGAAAGTTCATACACAAAGTTTATGCACAAAGTTAATGCACAAAGTTCATGCACAGAGTTTATGCACAAAGTTAATGCAGAAAGTTTATGCTAAAATGTTGTACAAAACGTTTATGCACAAACGTTTATGCACAATGTTTGTGCACAACGTTTGTGCATTAACGTTTTTTGCACAAAGTTTATGCACAAAATTTATGCACAATGTTTATGTACAAAGATTATGTACAAAGCTTAGGCACAAAGTTTTTGCACAAATTTATGCACAACATCTATGCACAAAGTTTATGCACAAAGTATATGAACACAGTTTAGCACAAAGTTTATGCACAAAGTTTTTGCACAAAGTTTATGCACATAACTTATGCAAAACGTTCATGCACAATGTTTATGCACAACCTTTATGCACAAAGTTTATGCAAAACGTTTCTGCACAAAGTTTATGCACAACGTTTATGCACAAAGTTTATGCAGAAAGTTTATGGGCAACGTTTATGCACAAAATGTATGCACAAAGTGTATGAAAAACTTTTATGCACAAAATTTTTGTGCAAATGTTTTGCACAAAGCTTTTGCAAAACGTTTATGCACGAAGTTGATGCACAAACTCTATGCACAAAGTTTATGCACAAACGTAATGCACAATGTTTATGCACAAAGTTTATGCACAACGTTTATGCACAAAGTTTATGCACAAAGTTTATGCACAACGTTCATGCACAGAGTTTATGCACAAAGATCATGCACAACGTTTATGCACAAAGTTTATACACAGTGTTTATGCACAAAGCTAATGCACAACATTTATGCACAACGTTTATGCACAAAGTTTATGCACAAAGGTTATGCACAAAGAATATGCACAACGTTTCTGCACAAATTCTATGCAAAAAGATTATGCAAAATGTTTACGCACAAATTAAATGCACAACATTTATGCACAAAGTTTATGCACAAAGTTTATGCATAAAGTTTCTGCACAACATTTATGGACAACGTGTATGCACAAAATTTGTGCACAAACTTTATGCAAAAGAATTATGCACAAATTTTATGCACGAAGTTTATGCAAAACTTTTATGCAAAAAGTTTATGCACAAATTTTATGCACATCGTTTCTGCACAATATTTATGCACAAGGTCTATGCACAAATGTTTTGCACAACGTTTATGCACAAAGATTCTGCACAAGGTTTGTGCACATATTTTATGAGCAACGTTTATGCACAAAGTTTATGCAAAAAGGTTATGCAAAAAGTATGCACAACATTTATGCACAAAGTTTCTGCAAAAAGTCTATACACAATGTTTTTGCACAAACGTTATGCACAAAGTTAATGCACAAAGTTTGTACAAAACGTTTGTGCACCAAGTTTCTACATAATGTTTCTGCACAATGTTTGTGTACAAATTTTATGCACAATGTTTATGCAGAAAGTTTATGCACACAATTTATGCACTACATTCATGCACAAAGTTTATGCACAAAGTTTCTGCACAAAGTTTATGCACAAAGTTTCTGCACAAAGTTTATGCACAAAGTTTATGCAAAATGATTATGCACAAAGATTATGCACAAACTTCATGCAAAAAGTTTATGCACAAAGTTTATGCACAAAGTTTAAGCACAAAGTGTATGCACAAAGTTTATGCACAATGTTTCTGCACAATGTTTATGCACAGAATTTATGCACAAAGTTCATGCACAAGGTTTATGCTCATAGGTTATGCACAACGGTTATGCACAACGTTTCTGCACAAAATTAATGCAGAACATTCTTGCACAAAGTTTATGCACAAATTTTATGCACAAAGTTTGTGCACAAAGTTTCTGCACAAAGTTTATGCAAAACGTTTATGGAAAACATTTATGCACAAACTTGTGCACAAAGGTTATGCAAACCGTTTATGCACAAAGTTCATGCACAACGTTTATGCACAAAGTTTGTGCACAAAATTTATGCACAACGTTTATGTACAAATGTTTTGCACAATGTTTCTCCACAAAAAGCATGCACAAAGTTTATGCACAAATTTTATGCACAAAGTTTATGCTCAAAGGATCTGCACAAAGTTTATGCACAAATTGTATGAGCAACGTTTATGGACAAAATTTATGCACAAAGGTTATGCAAAACGTTTATGCAAAAAGTTTATGCACAACTTTTATACACAAACTTTATGCAAAACGTTTATGCACACAATTGATGCACAATATGTATGCACAAAGTTTATGCGCAAAGTTTATGCACAAAGTTTATGCACAAAGTTAATGCACAAAGTTTGTACAAAACGTTTGTGCACAAAGTTTCTGCATAAAGTTTTTGCACAACGTTTATGTACAAATGTTATGCACAAAGTTCATGCAGAAAGTTCATGCACACAATTAATGCACAACATTTACGTTAAACGTTTATGCACAAAGTTTATGCACAAAATGTATGAGCAACGTTGATGCACAAACGTTTTGCACAAAGTTTATGCACAAAAGTTATGCAAAAACTTTATGCACAAAGTTTTTGCACAAATTTTATGCACAAAGCATATGCACAAAGTGTATGCACAAAGTTTATGCACAACGCTTCTGCACAAAGTTTATGCTCAGAATTTATGCACAAAGTTCATGCACAAGGTTTATGCCCATAGGTTATGCACAAAGTTTATGCACAACATTTCTGCACAAAGTTAATGCGGGACATTTATGCACAAATTGTATGCACAAATGTTATGCACAAAGTTTGTGCACAAAATTTCTGCACAAAGTTTATGCACAAAGTTTATGGAAAAACGTTTTGCACAAAATTGTGCAGAACGTTTATGCAAAACGTTTATGCATAAAAGCTCATGCAGGACGCTCATGGACAATGTTTGTGCAAGAACATTACGCACAAAGTTTATGCACATATTTGTTGCACAATGTTTTTCCACAAAAACATGCACAAAGTTTGCGCACAAATTTTATGCACAAAGTTTGGACACAACGTTTATGCACAGAGTTTATGCACAACGTTTATGCACAAAGTTTGTGCACAAAGTTTGTGCACAGAGTCTATGCACATAGTTTATGCACAAAGTATATGCACAAAGTTTATGCACAAAGTTTATGCACAAATGTTATGCACAAAGTTTATGCACATAGTTTATGCACAATTTTTATGCACAAAGTTTATGCACAAAGTTTCTGCACAAACTTTATGCACAAAGCTTATGGAAAACATTTAGGCACAAACTTTATGCAAAACGTTTATGCAAAATGTTTATGCAAAACGTTCATGCACAAAGTTTATGCACAACGTTTACACACAAACTCAATGCATAACGTTTATGCAAAACGTTTATGCAGAACGTTCATGCACAACGTTTATGCACAAAGTTTACACACAAAGTTTATGTAAAACGTTTATGCACAAAGTTAATGCACAAAGTTCATGCACAGAGGTTATGTACAAAGTTAATGCACGACATTTATGCACAAAGTTTCTGCACAACGTTTGTGCCCAAAGTTTATGCACAAAGTTTCTGCACAATGCTTATGCACAATTTCTATGCACAAAGTTTATGCACAAAGTTTATGCACAACATTTATGCACAATGTTTATGCACAAAGGTTATGCACAAGGTTTATGCACAAAGTTTATGCACAAAGTTTATGCACAAAGTTTCTGGACAATGTTTATGCACAAAGTTTAGCACAACTTTTATGCAGAAATTATATTCACAAAGTTGATGAACAAAGTTTATGCACAAATGTTAGCACAACGTTTATGCACAAAGTTTCTGCAGAACGTTTTTGCACAGAATTTATGCACAACGTTCATGCAGAACGTTTTTGCACATCATTCATGCACACGTTTTATGCACAAAGTTTCTGAACAAAGTTTATGCACAGAGTGTGTGCACAACGTTTATGCACAAAGTATATGCACAACGTTTATGCAGAATGTTTATGCACAAACGTTTTGCACAACGTTGATGTACACATTTTATGCACAAAGTTTATGCACAAAGTTTCTGCACATAGTTTATGGACAACGTTTTTAGAAAACGTTTATGCACACCATTTATGCACAAAATTTATGCACAGAGTTCATGCACAACGTTAATGCACAAAGTTTATGCACAAATGTTCTGCACAAAGTTAATGCAGAAAGTTTATGCGCGCACAAAGTTTATGCACAAAGTTTCTGCACAAATTTTATGCACAAATTTTATGCACAACGTTCTTCCACGCAGTTTATGCACAAAGTTTATGCACAACGTTTAAACACAAAGTTTCTACACAAAGTTTATGCACAAATGTTATGCACAAAGTTTATGCACAAAGTTTCTGCACGACATTTTTGCGCAAAGTTTATGCACAAATGTTATGAAAAATGTTTATGCACAATGTTTATGCACAACTTTCATGCACAAATGTTATGCACAAAGTTTATGAACAAAGTTTACACACAACGTTTATGCACAAAGTTTATGCACAAAGTTTATGCACAACGTTTATGCACACATTTTATGCACAAAGTTTATGCACAAAGGTTGTGCACAAAGTTTCTGCACAAAGTTTATGCACAAAGGTTATTCACAAAGTTTCTACAGAATATTTGTGCACAAAGTTTATGCACAAATTTTATGCACAAAGTTTATGCACAATGTTTATGCACAGCATTTATGCACAACGTTTCTGCACAAGGTTTGTGCACAAAGTTTATGCACAAAGTTTATGCACAAAGTTTATACACAAAGTTTATGCACAAGGTTTATGCACAATGATTCTACACGAAGTTTATGCCCAAAGTTTATGCAGAAGTGTATGCACAAATTTTATGGACAACGTTTGTGCACAAAGTTTATGCACAAAGTTTATACACAGAGTCTATACACAAATTTTATATTGAAAGTTTATTCACAAGTATTCTGCACAAAGTTTATGCACAAATTTTATGAAAAAGCTCTATGCACAATGTTTATGCAAAATGTTTATGCACAAAATTTATGCACAAAGTCTATGCACAAAGTTTATGCACAACGTTTAGCACAAAGTTTATGCACAGATTTATGCACACAGTTCATGCACAACGTTTATGCACAAAGGTTATGCACAATGGTTCTGTACAAATTCAATCCAAAAACATTAAGCACAAAGTTTCTGCACAACGTTTATGCACAAAGCTTATGGGAAACGTTTATGCACAAACTTTATGCACAAAGTTTATGCAAAACGTTTCTGCAAAATGTTATGCACGATGTTTATGCACAAAGTTTATGCACACAGTTTATGCACAAAGTTTATGCACAACGTTTCTGCACAAAATGTATGCACAAAGTTTAAGCACAATGTTCATGCACAAAGTTTATGAAGAAAGGTTCTGCACAAAGTTTATGCACAAAGGTTATGGACAATGTTTATGCACAAAATGTATGCACGAAGTGTATGCAAAACGTTCATGCACAAAGTTTATGCACAAATGTTCTGCTCAAAGTTTATGCAAGGAATTTATGCACAATGTTAATGCACAACCTTTATGCATAAATTTTATGCAAAACGTTTATGCAGAACATTTCTGTACGAAGCGTATGCAGAATGTTTATGCACAAAGTTTTCGCACAAATGTTATGCACATAGTTTATGAACAAATTTTATACACACTGTTTATGCACAAAGTTTATGCACATCATTTATGCACAACATGTATGCAAAAATGTGTGCACAGGGATTCTGCACAACATGTATACACAAATTTTATGCACAAAGTTTATGCACAAGTTCATGCACAAAGTTTATGCACAAAGTTTATCCACAAATTTTGTGCACAAGTATAATGCACAAATTTAGTGTACGCACAAATTCTATACACAGTTTATGTACAACGTTCATGCACAAAGTTTATGCACAAAGTTTATGCACAAATCTCATGCACAAAGTTTATACAAAACATTTATATATTCAGTTCATGCACAAAGTTTATGCACAACGCTTGTGCACAATCTTTGTGCACAAAGTCTATGCACAAAGTTTATGCACAAAGTTTATGCACAAAGTTTAGGCACACAGTTTATGAACAAAGTTTATGCACATTGTTTACGCACAAAGTTTCTGCACAACGTTTATGCACAGAATTTATGCACAAAGGTCAAGGACAATGATTATGCACAAAGTTAATGCACAAAGTTTATGCAAAACGTTTCTGCACAAAGTTAATGCAAAACAATCATGCACAAACTTCATGCACAAAGTTAATGCAGAACGTTTATGGACAACGTTTATGCACAAACGTTATGCACAAAATTTATGCAAACCGTTAATGCACAACGTTCATGCACGACGTTTATGCAGAACCTTTATGCACAAAGTTTATGACAAAAAACGTAAACACAATGGTTATGCACAAAGTTTATGCACAATTTTTATGCACAAAGTTTATGCACAATGTTCATGCACAAAGATTTTGCACAAAGTTTCATGCACAAAGTTTATGCACAAAGTTTATTCACAAAGTTTATGCACAAAGTTTACGCACAATGTTTATGCACAGAGTTTATGCACAAATATTACGCACAAAGTTTATGCACAAAGTTTATGCACAATGTTTATGCACAATGTTTATGCACAAATCTTGTGCACAAAGTTTATGCACAGAGTTTATGCACAGAGTTTGTGCACAAAGTTGATACACAAAGTTGATGCACAAAGTTTGTGCACAAAGCTTATGCACAAAGTTTATACA
Organism: Penium margaritaceum; assembly: GCA_023375785.1. Classification (NCBI taxonomy): domain Eukaryota; kingdom Viridiplantae; phylum Streptophyta; class Zygnematophyceae; order Desmidiales; family Peniaceae; genus Penium; species Penium margaritaceum. Next base: position 43,352 of record SZWC01009894.1, read on the forward strand.
CACAGTTTATGCACAAAGTTTATGCACAAAGTTTATGCAGAAAGTATATGCACAAAGTTTGTGCACAAGTTTTATGCACAAAGTTTATGCACACAGTTTATGCACAAAGTCTATGCACCAAGTTCATGCACAACTTTTACGCACAACGTTTATGTACAAAGTTTATACACAACGTTTATGCACAACAGTTTTGCACAAAGTTTATGCATAATGTTTGTGCACTATGTTTATGCACAAAGTTTATGTTGAAAATAGGATCAGCCTCAGAGGTCAATATGAATCATTACACCCGTTACACAACTGGAAGTTAAAACATTAACTCCATTAACTCTGTTAACGCGGGATACACAAGTCAGAAACACGGCCGTATCACTTTGCCAGATACTACACACTCCCAGAGCCTCAAGATACTTAGCTAAGGCCTTAGGAAGATATTACGTCTCCTGCTGATTCCAACGGTTTGCTGCATGCGTAATTGGGTGCACTACACATGAAGCTGGATTCAAATGATCTTGGTTGCCCCTAAGTACTAGTCTGAGGGCTACCGTGTAATGAGACCACTGAAAACCAGTATGTGTGAGTGTCCGTCCGTATTGTGTCTTGTGTCATGAGTCATCTGACTGGGCGGATTCCACTGAGGAGCGAGAGTTGTGGAGCGAAATCCAACTGGTGGACTCAGAAATCTCTTGAGGGATTGACGATCGACAGCGTCCAGATCTGCGACTGCAGTCCGGTCACCATAGATTGGTTGCTTAACCCGTCGATCAATCTGCCAGCTGATCCCGTCAGCTGAGGATCACCGCCGGCTGTGTCCATTCCAGAAATCACGCCAGATGGCCTGAAGTTATTGGCGCTTGCGCCAGCTCTGCCACATCAGCATGATGCCAAGAGGAGCGCTTGCTCCGATTCTCGGCAGTCCCTGACCGTGTGCCGAGCCCACCTGACACAGACTATGCCACTTCTCCACGTAGTGGCATAATCTATGTCAATTTTCTTCTTTTGGCCATTGCTGTAAATCCAGTCATTGGATGGAGCTGAAACGAGGAGGGTAGTCAAATGAAGATGTGATTGTTCCAGCCCTGCCGTTGGATCAGTGATCGGACTGCTGGTAAGGACGATATGCAGTTTCCAACATTCCCCCCCTTGTATGTCAATCTCCACAGGAGGTTGGCGTACAATTTGAAAATGCCCCCCACAAAAAATCATCGGTAGAGTGGGGGCGAGGCACAGGAATGCACGTCAAGCCAACCCCCCCCCCCCCCCCCCCCCCCCCCCCCCCCATGCAAACCGAGCCTCGACCCCCTCCCATGGACAAAATTCGAGGGAGTCCACAAGACTTTGCTGGGTACAAAGTCAAGGAGGTCAAGGAGGTCAAGAGGGTCAAGGGGAGCAAGAGAGACTGTTGCGAAGCGGGGACCAAAGCGCCAAGAAATGCCCATCGCAACGCGAGCGGGGTGGAGAGCAGAAGCAGGTAGAAGCAGCGCTGTTTGGCGCGTAGGGGACAGGAAAGCAAATGCAAAAAGAAAGCGGTAGGTGCAGGAAAGGAGCGTGAGGATAGCACGGACCCTGAGAGCCTCCTCTTCCGTTCCGACGCCTCATGTGGGGGGAACGGAAGAGGAATATCGAGGGTGCCGTGGGGTCGGTGCGGTCTCCTCCCGTCCAAACGCCTCATTTGGGGGGAACGGAAGGAGACGACTCAGGCGCACGCAAGAGACGAGGGTACAAACGGCCGCGAAAGAGACACACGGAAGAAACTAAGCCCGCGGAGTAAATAGCAACAGCACGTGGACCCTGAGCACTAGCGCTGCCACAGAAGTGATTTAGCAGCCCACGAACACCACCCAAAGAGCAGGTAGTTACATGGCGAGTTCCTCAAAGATGCAGTCGTCCTCATCCGGTGGCTCTGGTGGGTGACATGGGGCACTGTGTTCATGACGAAGTTGGTGAGGCTGTCTCGGAAGGGCCGTCTGGACCGTTCCCAGGAAGGTAGTTAGATCCTTGAGCACCGCCAGCTTGTTGGTTAAGCACGGCTTCCCATCAGCCAAATTCGCCTCATGTGTGAGGGCCGCAAAGGACTGCAGAATTTCTGGTGACATAGTGGGAGTGGGAGCAGAAACAGAACAAGAAACAGTTGGAGGCACGGAAGTAGAAGAAGTGGGTGGTCGACCACGGAATTGCTCAGAGAAAGATCGTTGATCAGGTCAGCGTTAAGTCTGCATGAGGAGGTCACGGACCAGAGGCGCTGAGGACGAGAAAGAGGGAGAGTCTTGGCGTCGTAGTTTAGAGGCTGGACTGGCTGGTGAAGAGGCGTGGGAAGCGGGAGCTCTGGGTTCTTTTTGTAGGAGATTTGGCCGTTTGTGCTTGTGCTTCAGAAGCGGGCAAAAATAGCGCACATGCCCAATCTGTTTGCACTTCCAGCGCTGAGGTGCACACGACGGGGCTGCTGTCATTGTTGATGCAGCAGGTTGTTGTTGCTGTACATTTGAACACTCAGGTCCATTAGAAATAGGAATAGAAAAGGAGGAAAGATGACCCATCGCCATTTTTCCATTTTTGTTGATACCATTTTCCTTGCCAAGGAGGGTGTGAACCAAACGAGGCACATCAAAGCGGCTGCCCGTGAGACGGAGCCGTTGTTTTTCTTGATCAATGCGTTGAGTAACTTCTTCTGCTGAGAGATGAAGAGGAATTGACTTGAGTGCAAAGGTTGCAAGCTGGATATCTCTTCTGATTTCGTAGCCATGTCTTGACCAGAAATCCAAGTCGTCAATGGCACTTTTCAATGAAGGAGGAAGCGACCAGATCAGCTTGGAGGCAAAATGGCAAGCGGAGGGAGGATCTCCAAGGTCAGTGAGGAATTCAGCAAGCAGTTTTGATTTTAAAATGTATTGGTCAAGGACGATGCTAACTGTAGTATCGGAGGTTCGATGAAGGAAGGTATGAATGTTCTGCCAGGCAACTTCTGGATCATCGTCAGAATTGTTTTCTCTGAGCAGGACCTTGAAGGTATGGGAGACGTGCATGCCGAGAGTAGCGTAGGCTGTTGCTTGTGGACGACGCCAATGTAAAATCTCTCCTGCTGGAGACGTATGACTTGGGGCGTCGTTGAGTTTAGGGAATATGACCATCCATAGGTCCATGGAAATGAGGAGTAACTTCATGTCGAAGGCCCATCGTTGGTAAAAATCGTAGTCATGAAGGTCGAGGACAGGAACTTGAAATCTGTCGTGAAGATTTGTTGAGTGGTGTGAATTTTCCATCATCGGAATGTTGGTGTGTTCAGGAGTATAGTCATCAACTGCTGAAGATTCCGTTGAGGTAGTTGCATGCTCTTCCATTTTGTAAACACGATGGATCTGCTTCTGCCGTTGGTGATGCTTGTGACGTGCTAGTTGATATCGTTGTCAAGAATGAGAGTCAAGTCAGGGGATACTTGACCAGCATCTGTAGAAAGGATGTAGTGCTCTTCAGTAAGATTTCTTTTGCTCTCCTAATTGCGATCCCTGGAACCGCCAGTTGCTGAGAAAAATTTGCCACTTGTGATACAGAAAACTTTTCCCCCCAAAAAACTTTGAGAGGCAGATTCAGTTGACTTGTAGGACCCTGCTCTGATACCACATGTTGAAGATAGGATCAACCTCAGAGGTCAACATGAATCATTACACTCATTACACAACTGGAAGTTAAAACATTAACTCTGTTAACTCCGGATACACAAGTCAGAAACACGGCCATATCACTTGGCCAGATATTACACACTCCGAGAGCTTCAAGGGACTTAGCTGAGGCTTTAGGCAGATAGTAAGTCTCCTGCTGATTCGAACGGTATGCTGCATGCCTTATTTGGTGCACTACACACGAAGCTGGATGCAAATGAACTTGCCTGCTCCTAAGTACTAGTCTGAGGGCTACCATGCAATGAGACTACTGAAAAACCGTATGTGTGAGTGTCCGTCCGTTTTGTGTCGCCCAGTCAGGCAACTCACGACACGTGGGTTTATGCACAAAATGTTGTAGAACGTTTATGAAAAAGGATTATGCACAAAATGCACAACATGTACGCACAAAGTTCATGCACAAAGTTTATGCACAAACATTTATGCACAAAGTATATGCACAAAGTTTATGCACAAACTTTAAACACAACGTTTATGCACAAATTCTTCCGGAACTTTTATGCAAAAAGTTTATACACAAAGTTTATGCACAACTTGTATGCACGAAGTCTATGCACAAGTTTATGCACAAATATTATCCACCAAGTTTATGCACAAAGTTTATGCACAGAGTTTATGCACAACATTTCTGGACAAAGTTAATGCACAAACTTTATGGACAACATTAATACACAAAATATATGCACAAAGTTTATGCACAAGGTTCATGCACAAAGTTTATGCACAAGGTTTATGCACAAATCTTATGCAAAACGTTTACACAAAGTTTATGCACGAAGTTACTCACAGAATTGTGGCACAAAGATCATGCACAACAATTATGCCCAAGTTCTATACACAAAGTTGATGCAAAACGCTTCTGCACAAAGTTTATGCAGAAATTTTATGCACAAAGTTCATGCACAGAGTTTATGCACAAAGTTTATGCACAACGTTTATTCACACAGTTTATGCACACATTTTATGCACAAAGTTTATGCACAAAGTTTATGCACAGCGTTTAGGCACAAAGTTTATGCATAACTGTTTGCACAAGGTTTCTGCACAAAGTTTTGCACAAGGTTTATGCACAACATTTATGCACAAAGTTTATGCACAAAGTTTATGCACAAAGTTTATGCACAAAATTTATACAAAACATTTATGCACAAAGTTTATGCACAAAGTTTGTGCACAAAGTTTGTGCACAAAGCCTATGCACAAAGTTTATGCACAAAATTTATGCACAAAGTTTATGCACAAAGTTCATGCACAATGTTTATGTACAAAGTTTGTGCACAATGTAGATGCACAAAGTTTATGCACAGAATTTATGCACAAAGTTCATGCACAAAATTTATGCACAAAGATTATACACATAGTTCATGCACAAAGTTTATGCACAAAGTTTATTCACAAAGTTAATCCATGAAGTGCCTACACAACGTTTGTGCACAAATGTTTTGCACAAACTTTATGCACAAAACGTATACACAATTTTTATGCACAACGTTTATGCACAAAGTTTATGCACAAACTTTATTCACAAAGTTTATGCACAAAGTTTATGCACAAAGTTTATGTACAAAGTTTATGCAAATATTTTATGCAAAAAATCATACACAAAGTTTATGCACAAAGTTTGTGCACAACGTTTCTGCACGAAGTGTATGCACAAAGTTTATGCACAAAGTTTATGCACAAGGTTATACACAAAGTTTATGCACAAAGTTCATGCACAAAGTTTATGCACAAAGTTTCTACACAGAGTTTATGCACAGCATTTCTGCACAAAGTTTATGCAAAAACTTGATGGACAACGTTTCTACACAAAATTTATGCACAACGTTTATGGAAAACGCTCATGCACAACGTTTATGCACAAGGTCTATGCACAAAGTTTATGCAAAACGTTTTTGCACGAAGGTTATACACAAAGTTTATGCACAAGGTTTGTGCACAACGTTTATGCACAGAATGTATGCACAAAGTTTATCCACAACGTTTATGCCCAAAGTTTATGCACAACATTTATGCACAAATGTTCTGCACAAAGTCTATGCAGAACATTTATGCACAAGGTTTATGCACAAAGTTTATGCACAAAGTTTATGCACAGAGTTTATGCACAGCATTTCTGCACAAAGTTTATGCAAAAACTTTATGGACAACGCTTCTACACAAAATTTATGCACAACGTTTATGGATAACGCTCATGCACAAAGTTTATGCACAAGGTCTGTGCACAAAGTTTATGCAAAACGGTTTTGCACAAAGGTTATACACAAAGTTTATGCACAAGGTTTGTGCACAAAGTTTATGCACAGAATGTATGCACAAAGTTTATCCACAACATTTATGCCCAACATTTATGCATAACGTTTATGCACAATGTTTCTGCACAAAGTGTATGCAGAACATTTATGTACAAGGTTTATGCACAAAGTTTATGCACAAATTCATGCACAGAGTTTATGCACAAAGTTTATGCACAAAGTTTATGCACAACATTTATGCACACATTTTATGCACAAAGGTTATGCACAACATATATACAGAAAGTTTATGCACAAAGGTTTTGCACAGAGTTTGTGCACAAAGTTTCTGCACAATGTTTTTACACAAAGTTTATGCACAGCATTCATGCTCAAAGTTTATGCACAAAGGTTTGCAGAACGTTTCTGCACAAAGTTTATAGAAAGCATTCATGCACAAAGTTTGTGCACAAGTCTTTGCACAAAGTTTATGCACAAAGTTTATACACAACATTTATGCACAACGTTTATGCACAAACGTTATGCACAACGATTTTGCACAACGTTTATGCATAAACGTTTTGCAAAACGTTTATGTACAGATTTTATGCACAAAGTTCATGCACAACATCTATGCACAACATTTATGCACAAAGTTGATAAACAAAGTTTATGCACAAAGTGTATTCACAAAGAGCATTCACAAAGTTTATGCACAATTTAAAAACAAATGGTTTATGCAAAATGTTTCTGGACAATGTTTGTGCACAACGTTTATGCACATAGTTTATGCACAAATTTTATGCACAATGTTTATGCACAAAGTTAATGCACAAATTGTATGCACAAATTTTATGAAGATAGTTTAGACACAAAGTTCATGCACAAAGTTTATGCACAAGGAGTATGCACAAAGTTTGTGCACAAATTTTATGCACAAACTTTATGCACAAACTTTATGCACAAAGTTTACACACAACGTTTATGCACAACGTTTATGCACAAAGTTTTTGCACAATGTTTGTGCACAAAATTTGTGCAGAAAGTTTATTCACAAAGTTTATGCACAAAGTTTAGGCACAAAGTTTATGCACAAAGCTTCTGCACAAAGTTTATGCACAAAGCTTATGCAAAACGTTTATGCACAAATTTTATGCAAAAAAGTTATGCAAAACGTTTATGCAAAACGTTTATACACAAAGTTTCTGCCCAAAGTTTATGCAGAACGTTTATGCACAAAGTTTAGCACAAATTTTATGCACAAAGGTTCTGCACAAAGGTTATGCACAGAATGCATTCGAAACGTTCGTGCACAACGTTCATGCACTAATTTTATGCACAAAGTTTATGCACAAAGGTTTTGAATAAAGTTAGTGCAGAAACATTATGCACACAGTTTATGCACAAGGTTTACGCACAATGTTTATGCACAAAATGTTTGGACAACGTTTCTGCACATGATGTTTGCACAAAGTCCATGCACAACATTTATACACAAAGGTTTTGCACAAAGTTTATGCACAATGTTTATGCACCAAGTTTATGCAAAGATTATATGCACAATGGTTATGCACAAAGTTTATGCACAAACTTTATGCAAAACGATTATGAAAAACATTTACACACAATATTTATGCACAAAGTTTATGAACAACGTTCATGCACAAAGTTTATGCACAACGTTTATGCACAACGGTTATACACAAAGTTTCTGGACAACGTTTGTGCACAAAGTTTATGCACAAGTTTTATGCACAAAGTTTATACACAAAGTTTATGCACAAAGTTTATCCAAACCTTTATGCACAAATTTTGTGCACAAAGTTTATGCATAAAGTTTATGCAAAACGTTTTTGCACAAACTTTATGCACAAACCTTAGGCACAACCTTTATGCACAAGCTTTATGTAGAAATGTTATGCACAAAGTTTGTGCACAAAGTTTATGCACAACGTTTATGCACAATGATCATGCCCAAAGTGTATGCACAACGTTTATCACAAAGTTTTTGCACAAAGTATATGCAGATTATTTATGCATCAAGTTTATGCACATAGCATATGCACAAAGTTTATGCACAAAGTTTATGCACAGAGTTTATGCACAAAGTTTATGCACATAGTTTGTACACAACATTTATGCACACAGTTCATGCACAAAGGTTATGCACAACGTTTATGCACAACGTTTATGCACAAATGTTTTGCACATAGTTTACGCACAAAGTTTCTGCAAAATGTTTTTGCACACATTTGATGCACAGCATTTATGCACAAAGTTTATGCACAAAGGTTTGCACAACGTTTCTGCACAACGTTTACACACAACATTTATGCTCAAAGTTTATGCAAAAGTTTATGCACAAAGTTTATGCACAACTTCTATACACAACGTTTATGCACAATGTTTATGCACAAATGTTACATGCACAGCGTTTACATACAATTTTTATGCTGAACGTTTATGCAAAAAGTGTATACACAAAGTTTGTGTACAAATTATATGCACAAAGTTTATACACAAAGCTTTTGCACAAAGTTCATGCACAAAGCTTATGTACAACATTTATGCACAAAGTTGATGCACATAGTTTATGCACAAAGTTAATACACAATATTTATGCACAAAGTTTATGCACAAAGTTTGTGCACAAAGTTTTTTCACAACGTTTATGCACAAAGTTTATGCACAAAGTGCCTGCTCAAATTATATGCAAAGTGTTTCTGCACAATTTTTGTGCACAAAGTTTCTGCACAAAGTTTATACACAAAATTTATGCACAATGTTTATACACAATGTTCATGCACAAATTTTATACCCAAAGTTTATGCACAAAGTTTATGAACAACGTTTATGCACAAACGTTATGCACCAAGTTTCTGGACAACGTTTATGCACAAAGTTTATGCACAAAGTTTATGCACAACGTTGATGCACAAACGTTATGCACAAAGTTCATGCACAATGTTTATGCACAAAGTTTATGCCCAACGTTTATGCAAAACTTTTATGCACAAAGTTTATGCACAACGTTTATGCACAAACGTTATGCACAAATTTTCTCAACAACGTTTGTGCACAAAGTTTATGCTCAAACTTTATGCACAAAGTTTGTACACAACGTTTATCCACAAAGTTTATCCAAACCTTTATGCACAATGTTTGTCAACAAAGTTTATGCACAAATTTTATGCAAAACTTTTATGCACACAGTTTATGCAAAAACGTTAGGCACGACATTTATGCACAAAGTATATGCACCGAATTTATGCACAAAGTGAATTCACGAAGTTTAAGCACAACTTTTGGCACAACGTTTATGTACAAAGTTTGTGCACAACTTTTATGCACAGATTTTATGCACAAAGTTCATGCAAGAAATGTATGCAAAAACGTCATGCACAAAGTTTATGCAAAAAGTTTATGCACAACGTTTGGCATATAGTTTATGCAAAGAGTTTATGCACAATGTTTATGCACAAATTCTATGCACAAAGTGTATACAAAACGTTCATGCACAAAGTTCATGCACAAAGTTTATGCACAAAGTTCACGCACAAAGTTTGTACAAAATGTTTTCGTACAAGCATTAATGCACAAAGTTTCTGCAAAATGTTTGTTCACAAAGCTTATGCACAACGTTTCTGCACAACACTTATGCACAAAAACAATGCACAAAGTATATGCACAAAAATTATCTGAAACGTTTATGCACAAATGTTATGCACAAAAGTTATGCACAACATTTATGCCCAAATTAATGCACAGAGTTTATGTACAACGTTTATGTGCACATTTTCTTCACAAAGTTTATGCACAATAATTGTGCACAAAACTTCTGCACAAAGTTTATGCACAAAAAAACAATGGAAAACATGCATGAAACAATATTTATGCACAACCTTTATAGAAAAAGTTTATGCTCAAAGTTTATGCACAAAGCTTATGCACAAATGTTATGCAATGTTTTTGCACAACATTTATGCAGATAGTTGATGGACAAAGTTTTTGCACTATGTTTTTGCACAAGTTTTATGCACAAAGTTCATGCACAATGTTTTTTCACAAAGTGTATTAAACATTTTGATGCACAAAGTTTCTGCACGATGTATATGCAAACATTTATGCACACATTTTATGCACAAACGTTCTGCACAAAGTTTGTGCACAAAGTTTATGCACAGGGTTTTTGCACAAAGTTTAAGCACAAAGTTTATGCACAACGTTTATGCACAAACTTTATGCACAAAGTTTCTGCACATATTTTATGCACAAATTTTATGAACAAAGCTTATGCCCACCATTAATGCCTAATTTTTATGCATAGCATTTATGCACAAATGTTATGCACAAAGTTTTGCACAACGTTTCTGCACAAAGTTTATACACAACATTTATGCACAACGTTTATGCACAAGTTTATGCACAAAGTTAATGGACAAAGTTTATGCACAAAGTTTATGCACATGTTTTATGCAAAACGTTTATACACAATGTTTATGCACAAAGTTTATGCACAAATGTTACGCACAAATTTTATGAACAAAGTTTATACACACCGTTTATGCCTGAATGCTATGCATAGCATTTATGCACAAATGTTATGCACAAATCTTTGCACAAAGTTTATTCACAACATTTATGCACAAAGTTTATGCACAAGTTTATGCACAAAGTGAATGCACAAAGTTTATGCACAAAGTTTATACACAAAGTTTATGCACAAAGTTTATGCAAAAATTTTATGCACAAATCTATGCACAAAGTTTATGCACAACGTGTATGCAAAACGTTTATGCACAAAGTTTACGCATAACATTTTTGCACAAAGTTTATACACAAAGTTTATGCACAAAGTTTAGGCACAAAGTTTCTGCACAAAGGTTCTGCACAACGTTTGTGCACAAAGTTTATGCACGAAGGTTTATGCAAAACGTTTATGCACAAATTTTATGCACAATGTTCATGCACAAAGTTGATGCACAACTTTTATGCACAAAGTTTATGAACAAAGTTTATGCACAGCGTTAATACAAAAATTGTATGCACAAATGTTTGCACAAAGTTTCTGCACAAATTTTATAGACAACCAAAAGCACAAACTTTATGCCCAGAGTTTATGCAAAACTTTTATGCACAAAGTATATGCACAAAGCTTATGCAAAAAGTGTATGCACAAAGTGTGTGCACAAAGCTTATGCACAAAATGTATGCACAAAGTTTATGCACAAAGTTTATGCACAAAGTTTATGCACAAAGTTTATGCACAAATTTTATGCACAAAGTCTATGCACAAGGTTTATGCACAATGTTTGTACACAATTTTTATGCACAAAGTCTATGCACAAAATATGTGTACAACGTATATGCACAAAGCTTATGCACAAAGGTTATGCACAAAGTGTGTGCACAACGTTTATGCACAAAGTATATGCACAAAGTTTATGCACAAAGTTTGATTACAACGTTTATACACAAAGTTTGTGCACAAAGTTTCTGCACAAAGTGCATGCACGAAGTTTATGCACAAAGCTTATGCACAAAATGTATGCACAAAGTTTATGCAGATAGGTTATGCACAAAGTTTACAACAAAATGTCTGCACAATGTTTATGCAGAACGTTTATTCCTAACGTTTATGCACAACGTTTGTATACAAATTTTATACACAATGTTTATGCACAGAGTTAAAGCACAGATGTTATGCACAAAGTTTATGCACAAAGACTATGCACAAAGTTTATGCACAAAGTGTATGCACAAAGTTTATACAAAACATTTATGCACAAAGTCTATGCACAAAGGTTATGCACAACGTTTATACACAAAGTTCATGCACAATGTTTATGCACAAAGTGTGTGCACAAACTTTATGCACAAAGTTTATGCACAAAGTTTATGCACAAAGCTTATGCAAAACGTTTATGCACAAAGTCTATACACAACGTTTATGTACAAAGTTTATGCACAAAGTTTATGAAGAATGTTTATGCACAACGTTTATGCACAAAGTTTATGCACAACGTTTATGCACAACGTTTATGCACAAAGTTTATGCACAAATTGTATGCACAAATGTTATGCACAAAGCTTATACACAAAGATTTTGCACACATTTTACCGACAAAGTTTCTGCAAAGAATTTATACACAATGTTTGTGCACAAATTTTATGCACAAAGCTTCTTCATAACGTTTATGCACAAAGTTTATGCACAAATGTTATGCTCAAAGTTTATGCACAACGTTTATGCACAACGTTTATGCGCAAAGCTTGTGCACAAAGTTTATGAAAATGGTTTATGCACAAAGTTTATGCACAATATTTGTGCAAAACGTTGATGCAAAATGTTTTTGCACGAAGTTTATGAACAAACTTTATACACAGATTCTATGCTCAAAGTGTATGCATAAAGTTTATGCACAAGGTTTATGCACAAAGTTCATGCACAAAATGTATGCACAAAGGTTATGCACAACGTTTCTGCACAATGTTTATGCACAAAGTTTATGCATAAAATTTATGCACAACGTTTATGCACAACGTTTATGCACAAAGTGTGTGCACAAAGGTTTTGCACAGAGTTTATGCCAAAAGGTCATGCACAACTTTCATGAACAAAGTTTCTGCATAAAGTTTGTACACAGAGTTTATGCACAACGTTTATGCACAAGGTTTATGCACAAAGCTAGTGCATGAAGTGTATGCACAAATTTTGTGCACAACGTTTCTGCACAAAGTTTATGCACAAAGTTAGTGCACAACGTTTATGCACAAAGCTTATGCATAACGCTTATGCACAAAGTATATGCAAAAATTTTATGCCTAAAACATATGCAAAAAATTTATGCACAATATTCATGCACAAAGTTTATGCACAAATTTTATGCACAAAGGTTATGCACAAAGTGTATACACAAAGTTTATCCACAAATTGTATGCACAAGATTTCAGCACAAAGTTTATGCACAAAGCCCATGCCTAATGTTTATGCACAACTTTTATGCACAAAGTTATTAACAAAGTTTATGCACAACGTTTATGCACAACGTTCATGCACAAATGCTTATGCACAACGTTTATGCACAACATTTATGCACAAATGTTATTCACAACATTTATGCTCAAATTTTATGCACATAGTATCACAAAGCTTATGCACAATGTTTCTGCACAATTTTTATGCAAAACGTATATGCACAACGTTTATGCACAACATTTATGCACAAAGTTCATGACCAAAGTTTATGAACAAAGTTTATGCACAAATGTATGCACAAAGTTTATGCTCAACGTTTATGCAGAAAGTGTTACACAAAGTTTATGCAGAAAGTTAATGCAGAAAGTTCATGCACAAAGTTTATGCACAAAGTTTATACGCAACATTTATGCACAAAGTTTATGCACAATGTTTATGAACAAAGTTTATGCACAATGTTTATGCACAAAATTTATGCACAATGTTTCTGGACAAAGTTTATGCACAGAGGTTTTGTCCAAATTTTATGCACAACGTTTTTGCACACAGTTTATGCACAACATTTATGCAAAAAGTTCATGCACCGAGTTCATGGACAAAGTTTATGTGCAAAGTTTATGCACAACGTTCAGTCACAAAGTTTCTGCACAAAGTTTATGCATAAAGTGCATGCACAGGGTTTGTGCACAAAGTTAATGCAAAACGTTTATGTACAACGTTTATGCACAAAGTTTATGCACAAAGTTTATGCTGAACGTAAATTCACAGTTTTATGCACAATGTTTATGCACAAAGTTTATGCACGAAGTTTATGCACAAAGTTTATGCACAAAATTTATGCACATCACTTATGCACAAATTTCATGCACAGAGCTTATGCACAAAGTTTATGCACAACTTTTATGCACAACATTTATGCACAAAGTTTCAAAAAAAAGTTATGCACAAAGTTTTTCCACAAAATGTATGCACAACTTTTATGCACAATGTTTATGCACAACATTTATGCACAGCGTTTATGCACCAAGTTCATGCACAAAGTTTATTCATAAAGTTTGTGCACAATGTTTGTGCACAAAAATTCTCCATGACGTTTATGCACAATGTTTATGCAGAAATTTCATCCACAAATTTTATGCACAAAGTTTATGCACAAAGTTTATGCATAACGTTTATGCACAAAGTTTATGCACAACGCTTATGCACAGTGTTTATGCACAGAGTTCATGCACAAAGTTTATGCACAAAGTTTATGCACAAAGTTCATGCACAAAGTTTATGCACAAATCTTATGCAAACTGTTTGTGCACAAATTTTATGCACAAATTTTATGCACATAGTTTATGCACAAAGTTTATGCACAAAGATAATTCACTGAGAATATGCACATAGTTTATGCACAAAGTTTATTCAAAACGTTCATGCACAAAGTTCATGCACAACGTTTGTGCACAAAGTTTATGCACAATGTTTATGCACAAGCTTATGGAAAACGTTTCTGCACAATGTTCATGCACAACGTTTATACACCAAGTTGATGCACAAAGTTTATGCACAACGTTTATGCACAAAGTTTATGCACGAAGTTTATGCACAAAGTTTATGCACAAAGTTTAGCCAGAAAGTGAATGCACAAAGTTTATGCACAAAAATTGTGCACAATATTTATGCACAAAGTTTATGCACAACGTTTTTGCACAAAGTTTACACACAAAGTTTATGCACAAAGTTTCTGGACAAAGTTTATGCACAAAGATTTTGCAAAATCTTTATGCACAAGTTTTATTGACAATGTTTATGCACAACATTTATGCATAATCGTTATGCATCAATTTTATTTACAAATTTTAAACACAAAGTTTATGCACAACATTTGTGCCTAATGTTTATGCACAATTTTTATGCACAAAGGTTTTGCACAGAGTTTGTGTACATAGTTTGTGCACAAAGTTTATGCACAATGTTTATGTAAAATGTTTATGCACAACGTTTATGCACAAATTGTATGCACAAACTTTATGCACAGAATTTATGCACAAAGTTTATGCAAAACGTTTATGCACAAAGTTCATGCACAAAGGTCATGCAGAACGTTTATGCACAAAGTCTTTTCACAAATTTTATGTACAAAGTTTATGCGCAAAGTTTATGCATAAAGTTTTTGCACAACGTTTATGCACAAAGAATATGCACAAAGTTTATGCATAACGTTTATGCACAAATTGTATGCACAAATTGTGTGCACAAAGATTTTGCACAAAGTGTATGCACAAAGTTTGTGCACAAATTTTGTGCGCAAAGTCTATGCACAAATATTATGCACAAAGTTTATCCACAAATCTTACGCAAAAAATGTATGCACAAAGTTTATGCACACATTTTATGCACAACACTTATGGAAAAAGTGTATACAAAACGGTTATACACAACATTTATGCAAAACGTTTCTGCACAAAGATTATGCCTAAATTGTATGCACAACGTTTATGTACAAATGATGCACAATGTTTATGCACAAAGTTTATGGACAAATGCTATGCACAGGTTTTGTGCACAACGTTTTGCACGAATTTTATGCACAAAGTTTATGCACAAAGTTTATGCACAAAGTTTATGCACAAAGTTTCTGCACAAAGTTTCTGCATAAAGCTAATGGACAAAGTTTATGCATAAAGTTTATGCACAATGTTTATGCACTAAGTTTATGCACAACGTGTGTGCACAAAGTTTATGCACAAAGCTTATGCACAAAGTGTATGCACAATATTTATGCACAAAGCTTATGCAAAAAATGTATACACAATGTTTATGCACAGAGGGTATGCACAAAGCTTATGCACAAAATGTATGCACAAAGTTTATGCACAACGTTTATGCCTAACGTTTATGCACAACGTTTATACAAATAGTTCATACACAGCGTTCATGCACAAAGTTAAAGCACAGAGTTTATGCCCAAAGTTTATGCAAATACGATTATGTACACAGTGTATGCACAAAGTTTATGCATAAAGTTTAAAAAAACAATTATGCACAAAGTCTATGCACAACGGTTCTGTACAACGTTTATGTACAAAGTTTATGCACAACATTTATGCACAAAGTGTGTGCACAAAGTTTATGCACAAAGTTTATGCACAACGTTTATGAAAATTTTTTATGCACAAAGTTTATACACAAAGTTCATGCAAAACGCTTATGAACACAGTTTATGCACAACGTTTATGCACAATGTTCATGCACAACGTTTATGCACAAAATTTGTGCACAAAGTTTATCCACAACGTTTATGCACAAAGTTAATGTACAAAGCATATGCACAAAGTTTATGCACAAAGATTTTGCAAAAAATCTATGCACAAAGTTTATGCCCAGAGTTTATGCAAAACGTTTATGCATAAGCTACATGCACAAAGCTTATGCACAAAGTGTATGCACAAAGTTTATGCACAAATCTTATTCACAAAATGTATGCACAAAGTTTATGCACAAAGTTTATGCACAAAGTTTATGCACAACGTTTATGCACAATGTTTATACACAAAGTCTATGCTCAAAGTCTATGCACAAAGTTTATCCACAATGTTTATGCACAAAGCTTATACACTAAGGTTATGCACAAAGTGTGTGCACAACATTTATGCACAAAGTTTATGCATAAAGTTTATGCACAAAGTTTGATCCCAACGTTAATGCACAAAGCTTGTGCACAAAGTTTATGCACAAATTTTATGCACAAAGTGTATGCACAAAGTTTTTGCACAAAGTTTATGCACAACGTTTATGCACAAGCTTTATGCACAACGTTTATGCACAAAGTTTATGCTCAAAGCTTATGCACAAAGTGTATGCACAAAGTTTGTGCACAAATTTTATGCACAAAGTTTATGCACAAAGTTTATGCACAACGTTTATGCACAAAGTTTATGCACAAAGCTTATGCACAAAGTATTTGCACAAAGTTTATGCACAAAGCATATGCACAAAAAGCATGCATAAGGTTAAAGCACAAAGTTTATGCAGAAACATTATGCACAAAGTTGATGCACAAAGTTTCTGCACAAAGTTTATGCACAAAGTTTTTTCACAAAGTGTATGCACAAAGTTTATGCACAAAGTTTATGCACAAAAGTTTTGCACAGAGTTTTTGCACAAAGTTAATGCACAACGGTTATGCACAACATGTATAAACAAATTTTATGCACAAGAATTATGCACAAAGTGTATGCACAAAGTTCATGCACAACGTTTATGTACAAAGTTTATGCAAAAAGTTTATGCAGAATTTTTCTGCACAAAGTTTATGTACAAAGTTTATGCACAACGTTTATGCACAATGTTTGTGCACAAAGTTTATGTAGAACGTGTATACACAACGTTTATGCACAAAGCTTATGCAAAAAGTGTATGCACAAAGTTTATGCACAAAGCTTATGCACAAAATGTATGCACAAAGTTTATGCACAAAGTTTATGCACAATGTTTATGCATAAAGTTCACGCACAAAGTTTATGCACAAAGTTTCTGCACAAACTTTATTCAAAACGATTATGCACAAAGTGTATGCATAACGTTTATGCACAAACGTTGTGCAAAAAGTTTGTGCACAATGTGTATGCACAAAGCGTATACACAAAGCTTATGCACAAGTTTTATGCACAAAGTTTCTGCACAAGGTTTCTGCACAAAGGTTATGTACAAAGTTTATGCACAAAGTTTATGCACAACGTTGATGCACAAAGCTTATGCACAAAGTGTATGCACAACTTTTATGCACAAAGATTATGCACAAATTGTATGCACAAAGGTTATGCACAAAGTTTGTGCACAAAGTTAATGCACAAAGCTTATGTACAAAGTTTATGCACAAAGTTTACGCACAAAGTTTGTGCACAACGTTTATGCACAAATTTTATGCACAAACTGTATGCAAAGAGTTCATGCAAATAGTTTATGCACAAAATCTCTGCACAAAGCTTATGCACAATGTTTATGCCTAAAGTTTATCCACAACGTTTATGCACAAAATTTATACACAACGTTTATGCACAAAGTTTATGCACAAATGTTATGCACAAAGTTTATGCACAAAGTTTATGCAAACAATTTATGCACAACGTTTATGCACAAAGTTTATGCACAAAGATTATGCACAAAGATTATGCACAGAATTTATGCACAAAGTTTATGCACATAGTTTATGCACAACGTTTATGCACAAAGTTTATGCACAAAAGTTATGCACAAAGTTCATGCCTAAAGTTTATGCACAAAGTTCATGCACAATGTTTATACACAGTGTTCATGCCCAGCGTTTACGCACAAAGTTTATGTACAACGTTTATTCACAAAGGTTATGCACAAAGCTTATGCACAAATTTCATCCACAAAGTTTATGCACAAATTGTATGCTCAACGTTCATGCACATAGCGTATCTAAAACATTCATGCACAATGTTCTGCACAACGTTTGTGCACAAAGTTTCTGCTCAACATTTGTGTACACAGATTATTCACAAAGGTTATGCAAAAACATTATGCTCAATGTCTATGGACAAAGCTTATTCACAAAGTTTATGCAAAACATTTTTACACAAACTTTATACACAAATTTTATGCACAAAGTTTATGGACAAAGTTTATGCAGAACGTTTATGCAAACCTTCTATGGAGAGGGTTTATTCACAAAGTGTATGCACATATTCTATTCACGAAGTTTATGCACAAATTCTATGCACAAACGTATGCACAACGTTTGTGCAGAAATGTTATGCACAATGTTAATGCACAAAGTTTATGCACAAATGTTATGCACAAAGTTCATGCACAATGTTTAGGCACAAAGTTTATGCACAAAGTTTATGCAAAAACTTTATGCACAAAGATTCTACACAAGTTTCATGCACAACGGTCATGCACAAAGTTTATGCATAACGTTTATGCACAAAGTCTATGCACAAAGATTATGCACAAAGTTTATGCACAACCTTTATGCACAACGTTTATGCACAAAGGTTATGCACAAAGTTCATGCACAATGTTTATGCACAATTTTTATGCACAAAGTTTATGCAGAGACTTTATGCACAAAGTTTATACACAACTTTTATGCATAAAGTTTACACACAAACCTTATGCACAAAGTTTATGCACAAAGGTTATGCACAAGTTTTATGCACAAAGTTTATGCACAGCGTTTGTGTAAATCCTTTATGCACCAAATGTCTGCACAACATTTCTGTGCAGAGTTTATGCACAAAGTTCATGCACAATGTTTATGCACAGAGTTTATGCACAATGTTTATGCACAACGTTTATTGACAAATTTCATGCACAAAGCTTATGCACAAAGTTTTTTCACAAAGTTTATGCACAAATTTTATGCACAACGCTTATTCACAAAGTTTAGGCACAAAGTTTATGCACAAAGTTTATGCACAAAATGTATGCACAAAGTTTCCGCATAAGTTTTATGCACAATGTTTATGGCAAAAGTTTATTCACAAATTATATGCACAAAGTTTATGCACAATGTTTATGGAAAACGTTTATGCACGACGTTTATGCACAACTTTTATGCACAAAGTTTATGCACAAAGTTTATGGACAAATGTTTTGCACAACGTTTGTGCACAAAGTTTATGCACGATATTCACACACAGAGTTTGTGCACAAAGGTTTTTCACAAATTTTCTCCACAACGTTTATACACAAATTTTACCATTTAGTGCCAATCAACCCAATTTCATGCACTACTTTGTCTGTGAACACCACACATTTTTCTGTACCCGTAGATTCCAAGTACCTTCCTTGTACTCTTGCATACGTTATGGAAACTTTCATAGAATGTTCCTAGTCAGATTGCAGGACAAAGTCACATACTGAAATATCTTCCATGTAACTTCTCTATGAACGTAGTTGTAAAGGGCTTTTAAAAGAATTCCGATTGTGTACATGATATTTTACATTTATGGTTAATCAGTTCTGAGAAATACACTCTTCATACAGTGTGCATGTCAAATGTAAGCCTTTGGAATTTTCATGGTACGTTCATGGAAGTTATGTTACAACTCAGTTTACTACGTCTGTTCATATATATTTTCACGTATTTGTAGGCCTAAACATGCAAAAGTCATTGGAAGGCTGGTAATCAAACAGTAGAAACCCACCAAAGACTATGCTTTCTTTTTCCACAACCCCATTTACATCTCCCTTACACAGGCGTACATTTTTCCTTAGACCTTAAAGCTGCTACTATTGTAAAGAATGAGAACGCCTATTCCTGGACGCGGAACTAGGAAAGGGCACAATCGAAGCCGTGTTACAGCCAGGGTTAAGGGTTTTATTTTTTCTCTTTCCCGAGCTCCTGCTGGGCCCCACAGTAGTGGGGCCCAACGGGTTCCTTTCAGTTGCAGATGGGTATCTTGTACCCCCCACTAAAATCCCTCGCAAACCTTTTGTCAATCGTCATACCGTACTGCCGCCTGAATTCAGATAGTCATTTGCGAAGGATTTATTTTTCGGTTTATTTCAAACAACTGTGGCCAATTTTTCACACACTGGCTACAAGGCCTCAAGGAATTATGGGTGTCTTAAATTCAGAAGTGTTCAGAAGACTACAAAAAACGTGCATGCTAACGACCAAAATCAAGTACTTTGCAAGATACCCCCTAAGTCTTAGGGTGTATTTTGCTTCATTTTCCCCCTTTGAGAGGTTTTTACGAGCATGAATTGAGGCCGCTTATTTTCAAAACTTATATTTGAAAATAAGCGGCCTCAATTCATGCTCGTAAAAACTTATTTCTACACACTGGATACAAGGGGGGAACCTAATTTTGCAACAGGGTCGAGCCCAAGGGTAATTGATTTTATCTGAATTTAGCCGGCAGTAGGGTATGTGTGGCAATGACTAGTCGACAATCGTTGATCGTCCATTGTCATCTATAATTAGACAATGGAATCGCACATGGTCAATCGTCAATTGTCATAGATCGACGGTTGAAGAGTGCTTTTTGACATCTTCTCAAAATACATTTTGTGTGTTTTTCATGTGTCCGTCAGATACACTTATCATAGACACTCCCCCAATACACATTACCCTTTGGAGGGGGGGGGGGGG
>SZWC01009894.1:65704-104210 GCA_023375785.1 Penium margaritaceum
CTGCCGACTGAGAAACTCTGCAATAATTACAAAAGTACGCTCGTTATGAATCTTCCTATATTTTTTATCCTACAGTTCTGAAAGTAAACAACTACTCTATGAAGGTAACCAATCAGAACATATAAAAACATATAAACATCTACTTTAAATCAAGATGGGAACATCATGTTATTTATTGTCCCTAGCGAAATAATAACATTGAATTCCCATGGCACATGTATCATATACAAAGCTTTCCAAGTGAACTAAATATGAATACCTGTCTGGGAAACATCATGGAAATTTCCTTCTAGTAGGCACCTACTACACTGAATGTGCTGTGTATAAAAATCCCTCAATAAACCATACCTCAATCATATGCACAAAGTTAATGAACAAAGTTTATGCGCAAAGTTTATGCACAACATTTATGAACAAATTTTGTGCACAACGTTGATGAACAAATTTTATGCAGAAAGTTTATGCAAGAAGTTTATCCACAAAGTTTATGCACAACGTTTATGCAACACGTTTATGCACAAACTTAATCCACAAATTCTATGCACAAAGGTTATGCACAAAACTTATGCACAAAGTTTATGCACAACATTTATGCACAAACTTTATGCACAAAGTTTATGCACGAAGTTTATTCACAAAGTTTATGCACAAAGTTTACGCACAAAGTTTATGCACAAAGATTCTGCACAATTATTATGCACAAACTTTATGCACAAAGTTTATGCACAAGATATATGCACAAAGATTATGCAGAAAGATTATGCACAACGTTTCTGGACAAAGTTTATGCACAAAGTTAATACACAAAGTTTATGCACAAAGTTAATGCACAAAGATTATGCACAAAGTTTATGCACAAAGATTATGCAAACAAATGTATGCAAAACGTTTATGCACAAAGGTTCTGCACAACGTTTCTGCACAAAGTTTCTGCACAACGTTTATGCACAATGTTTATGCAAAATGTTTTTGCACAAAGTTTTTGCACAATGTTCATGCAGAACTTTTGTGCACAAAGTTTATGCACAAAGTTAATGCAGAAAGCTAATGCACAAAGATTATGCACAACGTTTATGCACAACGTTTATGTACAACGTTTATGCACAAAGTTTATAGACAAAGTTTAGGCACAAAGTTTCCACACAAATTTTATGCACAACGTTTATGCACAAAGTTTATGCACAACGTTTTTGCACGACGTTTATGCACAAATGTTATGCACAAAGTTTATGCACAAAGTTTATGCACACATTTTAATCACAACGGTTATGCACAAAGTTTATGCACAAAGATTGTGCACAAATTTTATGCACAAAGTTTATAAATAAAAATTATGCACAAAGTTTATGTACAGAGATAATGCACAACTTTCATGCAAAATGTTTCCGCACAAAGATATTCACAAAATTTATGCACAAAGATTATGTACAACATTTATGCACAAAGCTTATAAACAAAGTTTGTGCACAACGTTTATGCACACAAAGTTTATGCACAAAGATTATGCACAAAGTTTGTGCACAACGTTTATGCACAATGTTTATGCACAAAGTTTATGCACAAAGTGTATGCACAAAGTTGATGCACAAAGTTTATGCCCAACGTTTATGCAGAGAGGTTATGCACAACGTTTATGCAAAAATTCTATGCACAACGTTTATGCACAAACTTTATGGACAAAGTTTATGCACACTTTTTATGCCCAAAGTTTATGCAAAACGTTTATGCACAACGTTTATGCACAAAGTTTATGCACAATCTTTTTGCACACAGTTTATGCACAAAGTTTATGCAAAACGCTTATGCATCAAATTTCTGCACAATTTTTATGCACGGAGTTTATGCACAAAGTTCATTCACTACGTTTCTGCGTGAAGTTTATGCACAAAGTTTATGCAAAAAGTTTGCGCATTAACTTTATGCACAAGATTTCTGCACAATGTCTATGCACAATTTTTATGCACAAAATGTATGCACAAAGTTTCTGCATGACTTTTATGCACAAAGTTTATGCACAAAGTTTATGCACAACGTTTATTCACAACGTTTATGCACAAAGTTTATGCACAAAGTTTATGCACAACGTTTGTGCACAAAGCTAATGCACAAAGTTCATGCACAGAGTTTGTGCACAAAGCTTATGAAAAACGTTTATGCATAAAGTTTATGCACAAAGTTTATGCAAAAAGATTATGCACAAAGTTTATGCACAAAATATATGCACAAAGTTTCTGCATACATTGTATGCACAAAGTTTATGCACAACATTTATGAACAGAGTAGATGCACAAAGTTTATTCACAACGTTTATGCACAACGCTTATGAACAACATTGATGCACAAAGTGCATGCACAAAGTTTATGCACAATCTTTATGCACACAGTTTATGCACAAAGTTTATGCAAAACGTTTATACATCAAAATTCTGCACAATGTTTATGCACAGAGTTTATGCACAAAGTTCATTCACTACGTTTCTGCGTGAAGTTTATGCACAAAGTTTGCGCATTAACTTTATGCACAAATTTTCTGCACAATGTCTATGCACACTTTTTATGCACAAAATGTATGCACAAAGTTTCTGCATGACTTTTATGCACAATTTTTATGCACAAAGTTTATGCACAACGTTTATTCGCAACGTTTATGCACAAATGTTTTGCACAAATTCTATCCACAAAGTTTATGCACAACGTTTGTGCACAAAGTTAATGCACAAAGTTCATGCACAGAGTTTGTGCACAAAGCTTATGAAAAACGTTTATGCATTAATTTTATGCACAAAGTTTATGCACAAAGTTTATGCACAAAGTTTATGCACAAAATTTATGCACAAAATTTATGCACAAATTTTCTGCAGACATTGTATGCACAAAGTTTATGCACAAAGTTTATGCACAACGTTTATGCACAGAGTATATGCACAAAGTTTATTCACAACGTTTATGCACAATGCTTATGCACAATGTTGATGCACAAAGCTTATGCACAAAGTTTATCCACAATGTTTATGCACAAAGTTTATGCACAAAGTTTGTGCACAAAGTTTTTTTCACAAAGTTTATGCACAAAGTTTATGCACCAAGTTCATGCACAATTTTTCTGCATACATTGTATGCACAAAGGTTTTGTACAAAGTTTATGCACAAGGTTTATGCACAAAGTATATGCACAAAGTTTATGCACAACGTTTATGCACAACGCTTATGCACAACGTTGATGCACAAAGTTTATGCACAACGTTTGTGCACAAAGTTCATGCATGAATTTTATGCACAGATTTTGTGCACAAAGTTAATGCACAAAGTTTATGAGCAAAGTTTATGCACAAAGTTTATGCAGAAACATTATGAACAAAGTTGATGAGCAAACGTTATGGACAAACGTTATGCACAAAGTTCATGAAAAACATTTACGTACAACTTTATGCACAAACTTTGTGCACAAAGTATATGCACAAAGTTTATGAACAAATCTTATGCTCAAAGTTTATTCACAAAGTGTATGCACAAAGTTTCTGCACAAAGCTTCTACACACATTTTTTGTACAAAGTTTATGCAAAACGTTTATGCACAAATTTTATGCCTAAAGCTTATGTACAAAGTTTATGCACGAAGTTAATGCACAAAGCTTTTGCACAAAGTTGATGCACAATGTCGATGCACGAAGTTTATTCACAAAGTTTATGCATAACGTATATGCAAAAAGGTTTTGCACATAGTTTATGCACAAAGTTTATGCAAAACGTTTTTGCACGAATTTATGCGCACAGTTCATGCACAAAGCTTATGCACAAGTTTTATGCACAAAGATTATTTCCAAAGTTTTTTCAAAAACTTTATGCACAAACGTTCTGCACAAGTTTTTTGCACAAAGTTTGTGCACAATGTTTATGCACAAATTTTATGCACAAAGTTTATGCACAAATTTTTTGCACAACGTTTCTGCAGAAACGTTATGCACAAAGCTTATGCACCAAGTTTATGCACAACATTTATGCACAAAGTTTATGCACAAACATTTATGCACAAAGTTTATGCACAAAGTTCATGCAAGATGTTTATGCACAAATGTTATGCACAATGTTTATGCACAAAGTTTGTGCAAACGTTTATGCACAAAGTTTCTGCACAACGTTTATGCAAAAAGTGTATGCACAATGTTTATGCACAAAGTTTCTGCAGAAAGTTTATGCACAAAGTCCCTGCACAAAATGCATGCACAAAGTTTATGCACAAAGTTTCTGCACTAATTTTATGCACAAAGTTTATGCACAAAGATTATGCACAACGTTTATGCACAAAGTGTATGCACAAAGATTATGCACAAGTTTTATGCACAAAGTTTGTGCACAAAGTTGATGCAAAAAGTTGATGCACTGAGTTTATGCACAACGTTTATGAACAAAGTTTATGCACCAAGTTTATGCACAAATTTTATGCACAGAATTTCTGCACAAACAGTATGCACAAAGTTTATTCACAAAGTTTATGCATAACGTATATGTAAAACGTTTATGCACAAAGTTTATGCACAGAGTTTATGCACAACGTTTCTGTACAAAGTTCATGCACGAAGGGTATTCACAACGTTTATGTTTAGATTTCATTCACAATGTTCATGCTCAAAAGTTATGCACATAGTTCATGCAAAACTTTTATGCACAATGTTTATGCACAAATTTTATTCACATAGCTTATGCACAAAGTTTATGCACCATTTTTATGCACAACGTTTCTGCAAAAATTTTATAGACAAAGGTTCTGCACAAAGTTTATGCACAACATTTATGCACAAAGTTAATGCACAAAGTTTCTTCATAACGTTTATGCACAAAGTTTATGCACAAAGTTTATGCACAAAATTTCTGCACAAAGTTTGTGCACAAAATGTATGCAGAACCTTTGTGCGGAAAGTTTATGCACAATGTTTATGAACCACGTTTATGCACAAGGTTTATGCACAAAGTTGATGCGCATCGTTTATGCACAATGTTTATGCACAACCTTTATGCACAAAGATTCTGCACAAATTTCATGCACAAATTGTATGCACAACGTTCATGCACAACGTTTATGCACAGCATTTATGCACAACGTTTATGCACCAATTCCATGCACAAAGTTTATGCACAAAGTTCATGCACAAAGTTTGTGCACAAAGTTTCTGCACAACGTTTCTGCACAAAGTTCATGCACAAAGTTTGTGCACAAAGTTTATGCACACAGTTTATGCAGAATATTTATGCACGAATTTTATGCATGAGGTTTATGCACAAAGTGTATGCACAAAGATTATGAAGAAATTTTATCCACAACTTTTATACACACAGTTTATGCACAAAGTTTATGCACAACATTTATGCACAAAGTTTATGCACAAATGTTATGCACAAATTTCATGCACAGAGTTTATGCACAAAAGTTATGCACAATGTTTATGCACAAATTTTATGCACAGAGTTCATGCACAAAGTTTATGATCAAAGTTTATGCACAAAGTTTATGCACAGATTTTATGCACAACATTTATGCACACAGTTTATGCACACAGTTTATACTCAACGTTTATGCTCAAAGTTAATGCAAAACGTTTATGCAGAGATTTCATGCACAACGATTGTTCACAACGTTTATGCAGGACATTTGTGCATAAATGTTATGCACAAAGTCTGTGCACAATGTGTATGCGCAAGGTTTATGCACAAATTTTATGCACAAAATTTTTGCACACAGTTTATGCACAAAGCTTCTGCACAAAGCTTATGCATAGACTTTATGCAAAAACTTGATGTACAACGTTTATGCACAAAGTTTATGCATAGAGTTTATGCACAAAGATTATGCACAAAGATTATGCATAAAGTGAATTTACAAAGTTAATGTACAAATTTTATGCACAAAGTCTATGCACAAAGTTCATGCACAAAATGTATGCACAAAGTTTATGCACAAATGTTATGCACAAAGTTTCTGCACAACGTTTATGCACAGATTTTATGCACAAGGGCTATGCACAACGTTTATGCACAATGTTTATGCACAACGTTTATCCACAACGCCTATACACACAGTGTTATACACAACGTTTATGCACAAAGTTTGTGCACAAAGTTTATGTACAAAGTTTATGGACAAAGTTTATGCACAACGTTTATGCAATTGGTTTATGCACAAAGTTTATGCACAACGCTTATGCACAAAGTTTATGCACAAAGTCTATGCACAAAGTGTATGCACAAAGCTTGTTTACAAATTTTATGCAGGAAGGTTTTGCACAAAGTTCATGCACAAAGTTTTTGCACGAAGTTTAAGCACAACGTTTACATACACAGTTTGTGCACAACGTTTATGCACAAAGTCTATGCAGTACATTTATGCAAAACGTTTATGCACAAAGTTTCTGCACAAATTTTCTGCACAAAGTTTATGCACAGACTTTATGCATTACATTTATGCAAATCCTTTATGCTCAGAGTTTATGCATAAATCTTATTCAAAACGTTTATGCACACAGTTTATGCACAAATTTGATTTATAACATTTATGCACAAAGTTTATGCAGAATGTTTATGCACAATGTTTATGCGCAATGTTTTTGCACAAAGTTTATGCACCACGTTTATGGACAAAGCTGATGCACAATGTTTTTGAACAAATTTTATGCACACAGTTTATGCAAAAAGCTTATGCTCAAAGTTCATGCACAAAGTGTATGCACAATGTCTATGCACACAGTTTATGAACAAGGTCTATGCAGAAAGTTTATGCACAAAGATATTGCACAAAGTTTATGCACTAAGTTTATGTATAACGTTTATGCACAAGGTATATGAAAAACGTTTGTCCAAAATGTTTATGCACAAAGTTTATGCTCATATTTTATGGACAAAGTTTATGCACAACGTTTAAGCACAAAGTTTATGCACAAACGTTATGCACAAGGTTATGCACAACGTTTTTGCACAAAGTTTATGTACAAAAGTTATGCACAGGTTTATGCAAAGCGTTTTTGCACTAAGTTTTTGCACCAAGTTTATTCACAAAGGTTATGCAAAAAGATTATGCACAAAGGTTATGCACAAAGTTAATACACAAAGGTTATGCAAAAAATGAACCCCAAAGTTAATGCAGAAAGTTTATGCACAAAATTTATGCACAGAGGTTATGCACAAACGTTATGCACAAAGTTTATGCACAAAGTCTACGCACAAAGTTTATGCACAAAGATTATGCAAAAAGCTATGCACAAAGTTTATGCACCAAGTTTATGCACAAAAGTTGTTCACAAAGTATGTGCAAAGAGTTTAAGCACAAAGTTTATGCAAAATGTTCATGCACAACATTTATGTACAACGTTTATGCACAACATTTATGCACAAAGTTTCTACACAAAGTTTATGTACAAAGCTTATGCACGAAGGTTATGCACAAAGTTTGTGCACAAACTTTATGCACAAACGTTATGCACAAATCTTATGCACAAAGTTTATTCACAAATGTTATGCACAACGTTTATTCAGACAGTTTATGCACAATTTGTATGCACAAAGTTTATGCACAAAGTTTATGCACAAAGATTGTGCACAAGGTTTATGCACAATGTTGTGCACAAAGTTTATTCACAAAGGTCATGCATAAAGATTCTGCACAACATTTATGCACAACGTTTACGTACAAAGTTTATGCACAGAGTTTATGCACAAATTGTTTGCACAAAGGTTATGCACAGAGTTTCAGCACAGTGTTTATACACAAACTTTATGCACAAAGTTTATGCACAACGTTTATGCACAAAGTTTATGCACAAAGTTTATGTACAAAGTTTATGCACAATGTTTATGCACAAGATTTATGCACAAAGTTTATGCACAACATTTATGCACACAGTTTATGCACAACGTTTATACACATAGTGTATGCACAAAGATCATGCACAAAGGTTATGCACAAAGTTTATGCACAAAGTTCATGCGCAAAGTTTATGCACAAAGGATATGCACAATGTTTTTTCAAAATGTTTATGCACAATGTTTATGCACAAAGTTTATGCACAAAGTTTATGCACAAAGTTTATGCACAACGTTTATGCACAAGGATTATGCACAATTTTTATGCACAAAGTTTATGCACAAAGTTTATTTACAAGTTTTATGCACAACGTTTTTGCACACGGTTTATGCACAACGCATATGCATAAAGATTATGCACAAAGTTTATGCATAAAGCTTATGTACAGAGTTTATGCACAAATCTTATGAACAAAGTTTTTGCACAACGTTTATGCACAAAGTTTATGTACAGAGTTCATGCACAAAGCTTATGCACAAAGTTTATGCAAATAGTTTATGCACAATGTTTATGCACAAATGTCATGCACAACGTTTATGCTTAAAATTAATGCACCAAGTTTATGCACAAAGTTTATGCACAAAGTTTCTGCCCAAAGTTGATGCAGAGAGTTTATGCACAAACTATATACACAATGTTTATGCACAAAGGTTATGCACAAATTTAACGCAAAACGTTTATGCACAAAAGTGTATGCACAAAACTAATGCAGAAAGTTTTTGTACAATGTTTATACACACAGTTTATGCACAAAATTTATTCACAATGTGTATGCGCACACTTTATGCACAAAGTTTATGCACAAAGTCTATGCACAAAGTTTATGAACAAGTTTTATGCACCACATTTATGCAGAAAGTTTACGCACAACGTTTATCCACACAGTTTATGCACAAAGCTTATGCACAACATTCACGCTCAAAGTTGATGCAAAACGTTTATGCACAAAGTTTATGCAAAACGTTTGTGCACAAAGTCTATGCAGAAAGGTTCTGCATTACGTTTATGCACAAAGTTTGTGCACAAATTTTATGGACTAAGTTTATGAACGATTTCTATGCACCACATTTATGCACACAGTTTATGCACAAAGTTGATGTACAACATTTTATGCACAAAGTTTATGCATAAAGTTTATGCACAAAGTTTATGCACAAAGTTTATGCACAAAGATTATGCACAAAGTGTATGCACAAAGTTTATGCACAAAGTTTATGCACTCAGTTAATGCACAAGGTTTATGCACTCAGTTTATGCACAAAGATTATGCAAAACGTTCTAGCTCAAAGTTTATGCACAGATTTTTTGCACAAGGGTTATGCACAACGTTTATGCACAATGTTTATACACAAAGTTCATCCACAACATCTATGAACACAGTTTATGCACAAAGTTTATCCACGCAGTTTATGCACAAAGTTTATGCACAAAGTTTATGCATAAAGTTTGTGCACAATGTTCATGCACAAAGTTTATGAAGAAAGTTTATGCACAAAGGTCTGCACAAAGTTTATGCACAACGTTTGTGTACAAAGACTAAGCACAAAGTGTATGCATAAAGTTTATGCACAAAGTTTCTGCACAAAGTTTATGCACAATGTTTGTGCACAAAGATTATGCACAAATTTCATGCACAAAGTTTATGCACAAAGTTTCTGCACAAAATTTCTTCATAAACTTTATGCACAAAGTTTATGCACAAAGTTTATGTACAAAGTTTATGCACAAAGTTTATGCACAAAGGTTATGCACAAATTTTATGCACAAATTTTATGCAGAACGTTAATGCATGAAGTTTATGAACAAATTTTATGCAGAACGTTCATGCACATATTTTATGCACAAAGTGTATGCACAAAGCTTATGCACCAAGTTTGTGCACAAATTTTATGCAAAACGTTTATTCACACAGTTTATGCACAAAGTTTATGCACAACATTCACGCTCAAGGTTAATGCAAAACGTTTATGCACAAAGTTTATGCAAAACGTTTGTGTACAAACTTTATGCAGAATTGGTTGTGCATTACTTTTATGCACAAAGTTTGTGCACAACTTTTATTGACTAAGTTTATAAACAATTTCTATGCACAACATTTATGCACACAGTTTATGCACAAAGTTGATGTACAACATTTTATGCACAAAGTTTATGAATAAAGTTTATGCACAAAGTTTATGCACAAAGTTTATGCGCAAAGATTATGCACAAAGTGTATGCACAAAGTTAATGCACAAAGTTTATGCACAAAGTTTATGCACTCAGTTAATGCACAAAGTTTATGCACTGAGTTTATGCACAAAGTTTATGCAAAACGTTCTTGCTCAAAGTTTATGCACAGATTTTTTGCACAAGGGTTATGCACAACGTTTATGCACAATGTTTATACACAAAGTTCATCCACAACATCTATGCACACAGTTTATGCACAAAGTTTATCCACACAGTTTATGCATAAAGTTTATGCACAAAGTTAATGCATAAATTTTGTGCACAGTGTTCATGCACAAAGTTTATGAACAACGTTTATGCACAAAGGTCTGCACAAATTCTATGCACAACATTTGTGTACAAAGATTAAGCACAAAGTTTATGCATAAAGTTTATGCACAAAGTTTGTGCACAAAGTTTATGCACGATGTTTGTGCACAAAGTTTATGCACAAACTTCATGCACAAAGTTTATGCACAAAGTTTCTGCACAAAGTTTCTTCATAACTTTTATGCACAAAGTTTATGCACAAAGTTCATGCACAAAGTTTATGCACAAAGTTTATGTAGAACGTTAATGCACGAAGTGTATGAACAAATTTTATGCAGAACGTTTATGCACAAATTTTATGCACAAAGTGTATGCACAAAGTTTATGCACAAGGTTTGTGCACAAAGTTTATGCAAAGAGTTTATGCACAAAATGTATGCACAAATGTCATGCACAACATTTATGCACAAAGTTTATGCACAAAGTTTCAGCACAAAGTTTATGCAGAAATTTTATGTACAACGTTTACGCACAAAGTTTATGCACCAGGTTGATGCAATGTTCTGCATAAACTTTGTGAATACATTTTGTGCATAAACGCTGTCAATGAACTTTTTGCATAAACTTTATGCATACATTTTATGCAGAAACGTTGTGTTTAAACTTTGTGCGTAAACATTATGCAAAAACTTTGTGCATAAGCCTTGTGCATAACCTTCGTGCATAAACTTTGTGCATAAGCGTCTTGCATAACCTTTGTGCATAATCTTTGTGCATAAATATTGTCCATGAAAATGTGTGCATAAACTTTGTGCAGAAACTTTGTGCATAAACTTTGTGCATAACCTTTGTACATATGTATTCTGCATTAAATTTATGCAAAAAAGTTGTGCATAAATGTTTCTCATAAACTTTGTGCATGAACGTTGTGCATGAACTTTGTGCATAAACTCTGTGCATATACTTCGTGCAGAAACTTTGTGCATAAACGTTTTGCATAACCATTTTGCATAAACTTTGTGCAGAAACTTTGAGCATAAACTTTGTGCATAAAACTTGTGCATAAACGTTGTGCATTAACTTTGTGCACAACCCTCGAGCAGAAAATTTGAGCATAAAGTTTGTTAATAAACATTGTGCATAAATGTTGTGCATAAACGTTGTGCATAAACATTGTGCATAACATTTGTGCATAAACATTGTGCATAAACATGTGCATAAACTTTGTGCATAAACGTTTTCCATAAACGTTATGCATAAACGGTGTGCATAAACTTTATTCATAAACTGTGTGCATAAAATTTGTGCATCAACTTTGTGCATAAACAATGTGCATGACATTTTCGCACAAATTTGATGCATAAACTTTGTACACAAACGTCGTGCAGAACCTTTGTGCAAAGACTTTGTGCATAAGCTGCGTGCATAAACTTCGTGCATACACTTTGTGCATAAACGTTGTGCAGAACCTTTGTGCATAAACTATGTGCGTAAACGTTGTGCATAAACTTTGTGAATAGACTTTGTGCACAAACGTTGTGCACAAACTTTGTGCATAAACTTTGTGCATAAGCTTTGTGTATAAACTTTGTGCCAAAACGTTGTGCAAAAACTTTGTGCATGACATTTGTGCATGAACGTTGTGCATAAACTTTGTGCATAAAAGTTTTAATAAACTTTGTCCATAACCTTTGTGCATATAATTTGCTCATAAACTTTGTGCATAAACTTGTGCATAAACTTTGTGCATTAACCTTGTGTATAAACTTTGTGCGGAAACTTTGTCCAAACATTTGTGCATAACATTTGTGCAAATATGCTATGCATCAACTTTGTGCATAATCGGTGTGCATAAACTTTGTGCATAAACGGTGTGCATAAACTTTGTGCACAAAATTTGTGCATAACTTTTGTGAATAAACGTTGTGCATAAACTTTGTGCATAAACATTGTGCAGAAACTTTGTGCATAAACCTTGTGCATAAACATTGTCCATACAATTTGTGCATAAACGTTGTCTATAAACTTTGTGCATAAACGTAGTGCATAAAATTTGTGCATAAACTGTGTGCATAAACTCTGTGCATAAACTTTGTGCAGAAAGGATGTGCAAAACTTTGTTGCATAAACGTTTTGCATAGACTTTGTGCAAAAATGATGTGCAGGAACTTTGTGCACAAACGTTGTGCAAAAACATTTTCCATAAACTTTGTGCATAAACTTTGTGCATGAAAGTTTTGCATAATATTTGTGCATGCATTGTGTGCATACACGTTTTCCATAAACGATGTACATTAACTGTGTTCAGAAACTTTGTGCATAAACTTTGTGCATAAACTTTGTGCATAAACTTTGTGGACAAACGTTGTGCAGAACATTTGTGTATAAACTTTGTGCATAAGCTTTGTACATAAACTTTGTGCAAAACCTTTGTGCATAAATGTTGTGCATAACATTTGTGCATAAACTTTGTGCATAAACTTTGTGCATAAATTTAGTGAAGAAAATTCATGCATAACCGTTGTGCACAAGTATTGTGCAGAAACTTTGTGCATAAACGTTTGTACGGAAATGTTTTGGACAAACTTTGCGCATTAACTTTGTGCATAAAGTTTGTGCATGAACTTTGTGCATAAACGTTTTGCATAAAATTTATGCATAACATTTGTGCATAAACTTTGTGCATAAACGTTTTGCATAAACGTTTTGCATAAATGTTTTGCATAAACGTTGTCCATAAACTTTGTGCATAAACGTTGTGCAGAAGCTTTGTGCATAAAATTTGTGCATAAACTTTGTGCATACATTTTGTGCAGAAACATTGTGCATAAAATTTGGTCATAAACGTTGTGCATAAATGTTGTGCATAAAATGTGTGCATAAATGTAATGCATAAACTTTGTGCATAAACGTTTCAAATAAAGTCTGTGCGTGAACTTTAAGCAAAAACTTTGTGCATAAACTTTGTGCATGAACTTTGTGCATAAGCTTTCTGCATAAACTTTGTGCAGAAAATTTGTGCATAAACGTTTTGCAGAAACGTTGTGCATGAACTTTGTGCATAAATTCTGTGCATAAACTTTGTGCAGAAACTTTGTGCGTAAAAGTTGTGCAGAAACATTGTGCATAAACGTTATGTATAAACTTTGTGCATAAACTTTGTGCATAAACAATGTGCAGAAATTTTGTGCATAAACTTTGTGTATAAACTTTGTGCATAACCTTTGTGCATAAACTTTGTGCATACATGTTGTGCATAAAGCTTGTGCATAATAATTGTGCATATACTTTGTGTATAATCTTCGTGCATAAACGTTGTGCAGAAACTTTGTGCATACATTTTGTGCACAAACGTTGTGCAGAAACGTTGTGCGTGAACGTTCTTCACAAACTTTGTGCATCAACTTTGTGCATAAATTTTGTGCATTAAGTTTATAAATAAATGTTTTGCATAAACTTTGTGCATGATATTTGTGCATAAATTCTTTGCATAAAAGTTCTGCATAAACTTTGTGCATATACTTTGTGCATAAACGCTGTCCATAAACGTTTTGCATAAACAGTATGCAGAACATTAATGCATGAATTTTGTGCATAAAATTTGTGAATGCATTTTTTTCAGAAACGCTGTGCATAAACTTTGTGCATAAACGTTGTGCATAAACTTTGTGCATAAACTTTGTGCATAAACTTCGTGCATAAACTTTCTGCATAAACTTTGTGCATAAACGTTGTCCATAAACTTTGTGCATAAACTTTGTGCAAAAACTTTGTTCATAAACTTTGTGCATAAACTTTGTGCATAACCTCTGTACATACGTTTTCTGTATTAACTTCGTGCAAAAACTTTGTGCCTTACATTTGTGCATAAACGTTGTGCATGAACGTTGTGCATGAATTTTGTGCATGAATTCTGTCTTTAAACTTTGTGCAAAAACTTTGTGCATAAACGTCTTGCATTAACTTTGTGCAGAAACTCTGTGCATAAAATTGTTGCATTAATTTTATGCATAAACGTTGTGCATAAACTTCGTGCATAGACTTTGTGTACAAACGTTGTGCACAAACTTTGTGCATAAACTTTGTGCATAAACTTTGTGCATAACCGTGTGCATAAACTTTGTGCAAAACAGTTGTGCAAAAACTTTATGCATAAACTTTGTGCATACATGTTTCGCATAAACGTTGTGCATAAACTTTGTGCATAAAATTTGTGCATAAACATTGTGCATAAGCTTTTTGCATAAACGTTGTGCATAAACTTGTGCATAAACATTGTCTATAAACTTTGTGCAAACATTTGTGCATACAGTTTTTGCATAAACGCTGTGCAAAAACTTTGTGCATTAACAGTGTGAATAAACTTTGTTCATAATCTTTGTTCATAAAAGTTGTGCATCAACTTTGTGCATGAACATTGTGCATGAAAAGTGTGCATAAACTTTGTGCATAAACCATCGTACATAAACTTTGTGCACAAATGTTGTGCAGAACCTTTGTGCATAAACATTGTGCATAAACTTTGTGCATTAACATTGTGACTAAACTGGTGCATAAACTTTGTGCATAAATGTTGTGTATAAACTTTGTGCAGAAACGTTGTGCAAACATTTGTGCATTACATTTGTGCATAAATGCTATGCATAAAATTTAGGCATAAACGGTGTGTATAAACTTTGTTCATAAAATTTGTGCATAAAATTTGTGCATAAACTTTGTGCATAATCATTGTGTATAAACGTTTTGCATGAAATATGTGCATAAACTTTGTGCATAAACTTTGCGCATAAACTTTGTGCATTAACGTTGTGCATAAACTTGTGCATATTTTTTTTGCATAAATGTTGTGTACAAACATTTTGCAGAAACGTTGTGCAATCATTTGTGCATAACATTTGTACATAAATGCTATGCATAAATTTAAGGCATAAACAGTGTGCATAAACTTTGTTCATAAGATTTGTGCATAAAAGATGTGCATAAACTTTGTGCATAACGTTGTGCATAAACTTTGTTCATAAACTTTGTGCAAAAACCATGTGCATAAACTTTGTGCATAAACTTTGTGCAAAGCTTTTGTTCATAAACTTTGTACATAAACGTTTGCATATACTTGGTGTAGAAACTTTGTGCATAAAACATTTTGCACACACTTTGTGCAAAAACATTGTGCATGAACTTTGTGCATAACACTTGTGCATAAACATTGTGCAAAAACTTTGTCCATGAACTTTCTGCATAAACGTTGTGCAAAAACATTGCATTAACTTTGTGCATAACCTTTGTGCATAAACTTTGAGCATGAACGTTTTGCATAAAAGTAGTGCATGAATTTTGTGTATACGCGTTTTCCATAAACTTTGTGCATAAACCTTGTGCAGACGTTTTGAGCAAACACGTTTCGCATAAACTTTGTGCATAAGCTTTGTGCAGAAAATGTGTGCATAAACGTTGTACATAAACTCTTTGCATACATTTGGGCATAAATGTTGTGCATATATTTTGTGCATGAAATTTGTGCATAAATGTTTCACATAAACTTTGTGCATAACCTTTATGCATAAACTTTGTGCATAAATGTGCAGAAACGTCCTGCATAAACTTTGTGAACAAACATTGCGCAGAAACATTGTGCATGAATGTTTGTACGTAAACCTTTTGTACAAACGTTTTTGTTAACTTTGTGCATGAACTTTGTGCATAAACGTTTTGCATAAACTTTGTACATACAATTTGTGCATAAATGTTGTGCGTAAACTCTTTGCATAAACTTTATGCCAAACATTGTGCATAAACGTTTTGCATAAGCTTTGTGCATGAAGTTTGTGCATAAATGATGTACATGAACTATGTGCATAAACGTTGTGCCAAACGTTGTGCATAAACTTTGTGCATATACTTTGTGCATAAACATTGTGCCTAAAGTTTTTGCATAAACTTTGTGCATAAACGTTTTGCATAAACTTTGTGCATAAACTTTGTTTACAAACTTTGTGCATAAAGGTTTGGTTAAACTTTGTGCATATTCATTGTGTATAAACTTTGGGCATAAACTTTGTGCATAAACTTTGTGCACAAACGTTGTCCAGAAACTTTGTGCATGACTTTTGTGCAGAAACGTTGTGCAGAAACGTTGTGCATAAACGTTATGAATTAACTCTGTGCATAAACTTTATGCGTAAACATTGTACATAAACTTTGTAAATAAACTTTGTGCATAAAATTTGTTCATAAACTTTTTGCATAAACGTTGTGTGTAAACTTTGTTCATAAACTTTGTGCAAAACATTTGTGCATAAACTTTGTGCATAAAAATTATGCATAAAATTGTGCATATAATCTGTGCATAAACTCTCAGCATTTACTTTGTGCATCAACGTTGTGCATAACCGTTGTCCAAAAACTTTGTGCATAAACGTTGTGCATGAACTTTGTGCAAAACGACTGTGCATAAACTTTGTGCAGAAACTTTGTGCATAAACGTAGTGCATAAACTTTGTGCAGAAACTTTGTGCATAATGTTTCTGCACTAACTTTGTGCAGAAACTTTGTGCATATAATTGTTTATGAAATTAGTGCATAAACGTTGTGCATACATTCTGTGCATATCCTTTGTGCAGAAACATTGTGCATAAACTTTGTGCTAAACTTTGTGCATGAACTTTCTGCATAATCTTTGTCCATAAAATTTGTGCATAAACATTGTGCATAACAATGGTGCATACTCTTTGTGCAGAAACGTTTTGCACAAACATTGTTCAGAAACATTTTGAATGAAAATTGTGCATGCACTTTAAGCATAAACTTTGTGCATAAACTTTGTGCATAAACTTTGTGCACAAACTTTGTGCATAAATTTTGTGCGTAAATGTTGTGTATAAACTTTGTGCATAAACTTTGTGCATCAACTTTGTGCATAAAAGTTGTGCATAAGCTTTGTGCATGAACTTTGTGTAAAATCTTTGTGCATAAACTTTGTGCATAGAGTTTGTGCACAATCTTTGTGCATAAACTTTGTGCATCAACGTTTGCATGAACTTTGTGCATAAATGTTGTGTATAAACATTGTGCAGAAACGTTGTGCAAACCTTTGTGCATAAATTTTGTGCATAAACGCTGTGCATAAAATCTGTACAAAAACATCGTACATAAACTTTGTGCATAAACTCTATGCAAAACATTTGTTCATAAACTCAGTGCATAAAAGTTGTGCAAAACCTTTGTGCATAAACTGTGTGCATAAACGTTGTGTATAAACTATGTGCATAAGCTTTGTGCATAAACTCTGTGCATAAACTTTGTGCATAAACTTTGTGCATATACTATGTGCATAAACTTTATGCACAAACAATCTGCATAGACTTGGTGCATAAACTTTGTGCATAAACGTTATGCATACACTTTGGACATGAACGTTGTGCATAAACTTAGTCGTAAAATTTGTGCATAAACTTTGTGCATAAACTTTGTGCATAAAACTTTGTGCATAAACTTTATGCATAACCTTTGTGCATAAATGATTTGCATAAACTCTGTGCATAAACTTTGTGCATAAACCTTTTGCATAAACTTTGTGCATAAATTTTGTGCATAAACGTTGTCTTTAAACTTTGTGCATAAACTTTGTGCAGAAACTTTGTGCATGAACGTTGTGCATAAAAATTGTACATAAACTATGTGCGTAATGTTTCTGCATTGACTTTGTGCAGAAACTTTGTGCATCGACTGTGTGATAAAGTTTGTGCATAAACTTTGTGCATGAACTTTGTGCATACATTCTGTGCATAAACGTTGTGCACAAACGTTGTGCATAAACTTTGTACCAAATGTTGTGCATAAACATTGCGCACATACTTTGTGCATAACATTTGTACATAAGGTTTGTGCATAAAGGTTGTGCCTAAAGTTTTTGCATAAACTTTGTGCATAAATGTTTTGCATAAACTTTGTGCATAAACTTTGTGCACAAACTTTTGTGCATAAAGGTTTAGTTAAACTTTGTGCATGAATGTTGTGCACAAATAGTGTGCATAAACCTTGTGCACAAACTTTGTGCAGGAACTTTGTGCATAAACTCTGTGCATAAACTTTGTGCATAAACATTTTGCATAAGCTTTGTGCATATAATTTCTGCATAAACATTGTGCATAAACGTTGTGCATAATCTTTGTGCATTACCTTTGTTCATAGAATTTGTGCATAAACTATGTGCAAAAATGTTGTGCATAAATGTTGTGCATAAACGTTGTGCATAAACTCTGTGCATAAGCTTTCTGCAAAAACGGTTTGCACAAAGTTTGTACAAAAACGTTATGCATAAACTTTGTGCATAAACTTTGTGCATAAACATTGCGCATAAACATTGTGCATAAACTTCGTGCATAAAATTTGTGCATAAACTATGTGCATAAACTTTGTTCATAAACTTTGTGCATAAACTTTGTGCATAAACATTGTGCATAAACTTTGTGCATAAGCTTTGTGCACAAACGTTGTGCATGATCTTTGTAAACAAACTTTGTGCATAGAATTTGTGCATCAACATTGTGCATAAACTTTGTGCATAAACTTTGTGCACAATCTTTGTTCATACAATTTGTGCATAAACTTTGTGTGATAAAGTTTATGCATAAACAATGTGCATAAGCATTATGCATAAAACTTGTGCACAATCTCTGTGCGTAAACGTCATCCTTAAAGTTTGCGCACAAACGTTTTGCATAAAATGTGTGCATGAAGTTTGTGCATAAACTTTGTGTATAAACTTTGTTTGAAAACATTGCGCATAAATGTTGTGCGTAAAACTTTGTGCATAAACGTTGTGCATAAACTTTGTGCATAAACGGTGTGAAAAAACTTTGTCCATAAGCTTTGTACATAATCTTTGTGTATAAAATTTGTGCATAAACTTTGTGCATAACCTTTGTGCACAAACTCTGTGCATAAACTTTGTGCATAACCTTTGTGCATTAACTTTGTGCACAAACGTTGTGCATGAACTTTGCGCATAAACTTTGTGCATAAACTTTGTGCATAAAGTTTGTGCATAAACGTTGTGCATAACGTTGTGTATAAACTTTGTGCATAAACTCTGTGCATAAACTTTGTGCATAAACGTTGTACAAAAACCATGCGCAAAAAATTTCTGCATGTACTTTGTGCATAAACTCTGTGCATAAACGTGTGCATAAACTTTGTGCATAAACGTTGTGCATGAACTTTGTGCACAAATGTTGTGCAGAAACGTTGTGCACAAAGTTTGTGCATAACCTTTGTGCACAAATATTGTGCATAAAAATTGTGCATAAGCTTTGTGCACAAACGTTGTGCATAAACTTTGTGCATACAATTTGTGCATAACCTTTGTGCATAAACAATGTGTATAAACGTTTTGTGTAAACGTTTTGCATGAAATTTGTGCATAAACATTTTGAAGAAACTTTGTGCATGAAGTTTGTGCATAAAATTTGCGCAAAACGTTTTTTGCATAAAATTTGTGCATAAACGTTGTGCATAACCTTTGTGCATAAACATTGTGCATAAAATTTGCGCATAAACGTTGTGCATAAACGTTGTGGATACAGTTTCCGTATAAAGGTTATGCATAAACTTTGTGCATAATCTTTGTTTATACACTTTGTGCAAATGCTTTGTGCATAAAGGTTGTGCATGAACTTTGTGCACAATCTCTGTGCAGAAACATTGTGCATAAACTTTGTGCACAAATGTTGTGCATAACCTTTGTGCATAAACGTTGTGCTTAAACGTCGTGCATGAACGTTTGCATAAATGTTGTGCATAATATTTGTGCATGAAATGTCTGCATCACATTTGTGCATAAACATTGTGCAAAAACGTTGTGCATAACATTTTTGCATAACCTTTGTGCATACAATATCTGCATAAACGTTTTGCATAAATTTTGTGCATAAACGTTGTGCATAAACGTTGTGCATAAACGTTGTGCATAAACGTTGTGCATAAACGTTGTGCATAAACTTTGTGCATAAACTTTGTGCATGAACGTTGTGCATAAACTCTGTGCATTAACTCTGTGCATAAAATTTGCTCATGACCTTTGTGCATAAACTTTGTCCAAAACATTTGTGCATAAAATTTACAAATAAAATGTGTGCATAGGGTCTGTGCACAAACTTTTTGCATACAGTTTGTGCATATGATTTGTGCATAAACCTTGTGCATAAACTCTGTGCATAAACGTTTTGCTTAAACGTTGTGCATAAACTTTGTGCATAAGCTTTGGTGCATAAACTTTTTGCATAAACTTTGTGCATAAACTTTGTGCACAAATGTTTAGCAGAAACGTTGTGGATAAACTTTGTGTGTAAACGTTGCGCATAAACTTAGTGCATAAACGTTGTTCATAACCCCCTGTGCATAAACATTGTGCAAAACGTTGTGCATAACACTTGTGCATAAACATTTGGCATAAACGTCGTGCATAAACTTTGTGCATAAACTTTGTGCATAAAAGTTTTGGATAAACGTTGTGCATAAACTTTGTGTATATAATTTGTGCATGAATTTTGTGCAGAAACTTTGTGCATAAATGTTTTCCATAAACTTAGTGCATAAACGTAGTGCAGAAACTTTGTGCATAAAAGTTGTTTATAAATTCAGTGCATAAAGATTGTGCATAAACTTTGTGCGTTAAATTTGTGCATAAACTTTGTGCATAAACTTTGTGCATAAACTTTGTGCATAAACTTTGTGCATGAACTTTGTGCATAAACCTTGTGCATAAACATTTTTCATAAACATTGTGCATAAACTTTGTGCATGACCTTTGTGCATGACCTCTGTTCATAAACATTCTGCATAAACGTTGTGCATAAAATATGTTCAGAAACTTTGTGCATAAACTTTGTGCTTGAAATTTGTGCATAACATTTGTGCATAAACACTGCGCATAAACTTTGTGCATAAACTTTGTGTGTAACCTTTGTGCATAAACTATGTGCATGAATTTTGTTCAGAAACATTTTGCATAAACTTTGTGCATAAACGTTGTGCATAAACTCTGTGCATAACCAATCTGCATAAACTTTGTGCAGAAACTTTGTTCATAAACGTTATGCATAAACGTTGTGCATAAAATCTGTCCATAAACGTTGTGCAGAAACGTTGTGCACAACCTTTGTGCATAAACTTTGCGCATAAACTTTGTGCACAAAGTTTGTGCATAAGCGACGTGCCTAAACTTTATGAAATAAACTTTGTGCATAAACTTTGTGCATAAACGTTATGCATAA
The DNA here is from genome assembly GCA_023375785.1 of Penium margaritaceum. Taxonomy (NCBI): domain Eukaryota; kingdom Viridiplantae; phylum Streptophyta; class Zygnematophyceae; order Desmidiales; family Peniaceae; genus Penium; species Penium margaritaceum. Next base: position 87,311 of record SZWC01009894.1, read on the forward strand.
ACTTTGTGCACACACTTTGTGCATAACTTTGTGCATAAACTTTGTTAAGAAATGTCGTGCAGCCATTTTGTGCATAAACGTTGTGCATAACCTTTATGCATAAACTTTGTGCATAAACTTTGTGCATAAACGTTGTGCATAACCTTTGTGCATAGAATTCATGCATAAAATCTGTGCATAATCTTTATGCATAAAATTTGTGCATAAACATTGTGCATAATCGTCCTGCATAAACGTTGTGTATAAAAAATAGGCATAAGCTTTGTGCATAAACGTTGTGCAGATATATTGTGCATAAGCTTTGTGCATAACCTTGTGTATAAACTTTGTGCATATACTTTGTGCATAAACATTGTGCATAACCTTTATGCATAAACTTTGTGCATAAATGTTGTGCATAAACGTTCTGCATAAACGTTGTGCATGAACGTTGTACATACAATTTGTGCATAAATTTTCGGAATAAACTTTGTGTATGAAATTTGTGCATAAACTTTGTGCATAACATTTGTGCATAAACTTTGTTTATAAACCATTTGCATAAACTTTGTGCATAAACTTTGTGTATAAATGTTGTGGAGAAACTTTGTGCATAAACGTTGTGCATAAACCTTGTGCATAAACTTTGTGCATAAACTTTGTGCACACACTTTGTGCATAAACTTTGTGCATAAACTTTGTGCATAAACATTTTGCATAAGCTTTGTGCATATACTTTGTGCATACACTTTGTGCATAAAATTTGTGCGTAATCTTTGTGCATAGACTTTGTGCATAAAGATTGTGCATAAACTTTGTGCACACACCTTGTGCATTAACTTTGTGCATAAAAGTTGTTCATAAATTTTGTGCATAAACTTTGTGCATACACTTTGTGCATAACATTTGTGCATAAACTTTGTGCATAAACATTGTTCACACACTTTGTACATGAACGTTGTGCATAAACTTCGTGCATAAAGTTTGTGCATAAACTTTGTGCACACACTTTGTGCATAAACTTTGTGCATAAACTTTGTGCATAAACTTTGTGCATAAACTTTGTGCATAAACTTTGTGCATAAACTTTGTGCATAAACTTTGTGCATAAACTTTGTGCACACACTTTGTGCATAAACTTTGTGCATAAACTTTGTGCATAAACTTTGTGCATAAACTTTGTGCATAAACTTTGTGCATAAACTTTGTGCATAAACTTTGTGCATAAACTTTGTGGAGAAACGTTGTGCATAAAATTTGTGCATGAACTTTGTGCATAAACTTTGTGCACACACTTTGTGCATAAACGTTGTGCATAAACTTTGTGCATAAAGGTTTTTCATAAACGTTGTGCATATAATTTGTGCATAAACTTTATGCATAAACTTTGTGCATAAAATGTGTGCATAAAATTTGTGCATAAACTTTGTGGATAAAGGTTGTGCATAAACTTTGTGCATAAAAATTGTGCAGAAGCTTTGTGCATAAACGTTGTGCACACATTTTTTGCAGAAACGTCCTGCATAGACTTTGTGCATAATCTTTGTGCATAATCTTTGAGTACACAATTTGTGCAAATTCTTTGTGCATAAACTTTGTGCATATACTTTGTGCATAAATTTTGTGCATAGACTTTGTGCATAAGCTTTGTGCACAAACTTTATGCATAACCTTTGTGCATAGACTTTGTGCATAAGCTTTCTGTAGATAGTTTGTGCATAAACATTGTCCATAAACTTTGTGAATAAACTTTATGGACAAATTTTGTGCATAAGCTTTGTGCACATTTGTGCATGAAATGTGTGCAGAAACTTTGTGCGTACATTTTGTGAAGAAATTTTGTGCATAACATTTGTGCATAAACTTTGTCCATACAATGTGTGCATAAACTTTGTCCATACGTGTGCATAGGCTTTGTGTATATAATTTGTGCATAATCTTTGTGCATAAACTATGTGCACACACTTTGTGCACAAACTTTGTGCATAAACTTTGTGCATAAACTTTGTGCATAAACTTTGTGCATTAACGTTCTGCATAAACTCTGTGCACACACTTTGTGCATAAACGTTGTGCATAACTTTGTGCATAAACTTTGTGCATACGTAGTGTGCAGAAACGTTGTGCAGGAACTTGGTGCATAAACTTTGGGCACAAACGTTGTGCAGAGACTTTGTGCATAAACGTTGTGCATTAACTTTGTGCAAAAACTCTGTGCATGAACTTTGTGCATTAACTTTGTGCATACACTTTTTACATAAACTTTGTAAATAATTTTTTTGCATGAATGTTGTGCATAAACGTTCTGCATAAACATTGTGCATTAACTTTGTGTATAAACTTTGTGCATGAACGTTTAGCATAAACGTTTTGCATAAAAGTTTTGCATAAAGGTTGTGCATCAATGTTGTCCATAACATTTGTGCATAAACTTTGTGCAGAAACTTTGTGCACAAACTTTGTGCATACACGTTGTGCATAAACTTTGTGCATAATGTTTGTGCATGAAATTTGTGCATAGAGTTTGTGCATAAACGTTGTGCATAAACTTTGTGCATAATGTTTGTGCATAAAATTTGTGCATAGAGTTTGTGCATAAACGTTGTGCATAAACTTTGTGCATAAACTTGGTGCAGAAACTTCGTGCATAAACATTGTGCATAAATTGTGTGCATAAAATTTGTGCATAAAATTTGTGCATAAACTTTGTTCATACATTTTGTGCAGAAACGTTGGGCATAAACTTTGTGCATAAACTTTGTGCATAAGCTTTGTGCATAGATTTTTTGCATGAACTTTGTGCATAAGTGTTGTGCATAAACTTTGTGCATAACCTTTGTGTACACACTTTGTGCATAAACTTTGTGCATAATATCTCTGCACACACTTTGTGCATAAACTTTGTGCATAAACTTTGTGCATGACGTTTGTGCATAATCTTTGTGCATAGACTTTGTGCAAAAACATTGTGCATAAAGTTTGTGAATATACTTTGTGCATAGACTTTGTGCATAAACTTTGTGCATAAACTTTGAGCTAAAACGTTGTGCATAAACCTTTTTCATAAACGTTGTGCACACACTTTGTGCATAAACGTTGTGCACACACTTTTATGCATAATCTTTGTGCATAAACATTGTGCATAAACGTTGTGCATAAACTTTCTGCATAAACTTTGTGCATAAACGTTGTGCATAAACTTTGTGCATAAACTTTGTGCATTAACTTTGTGCATAAACTTTGTGCATAAACTTTGTGCATAAATGTTGTGCATAAGCTTTGTGCATACAATTTGTGCAGGAACGTTGTGCAAAAACGTTGTGTACAAACTTTGTGCATAAGCTTTGTGCATAACGTTTGTGCATTAACTTTGTGCATAAACGTTGTGCACACACTTTGTGCATAAAAGTTGTGCATATATTTTGTGCATAAACTTAGTGCATAAACTTTGTGCATAAACTTTGTGTATAACCTTTGTGCACACACTTCGTGCATAAACTTTGTGCATAACATTTCTGTACACACTTTGTGTATAAAATTTGTGCATAAACTTTGTTCATAACATTTGTGCATAAGCTTTCTACATAGACTTTGTGCATAAACTATGTGAATAAATTTTGTTCCTAAACTTTGTGCATAAAAGTTGTGCACACACCTTATGCATCAACGTTGTGCATAAACTTTGTGCATAAAGTTTGTACATAAACTTTGTGCATAACCTTTGTGCACACAATTTGTGCATAAAATCTGTGTATAACCTTTGTGCATAAACTTTGTGTATAAACGTTGTGCATAAATGTTGTGCATAAACTTTGTGCACACACTTTTTGCATAAACGTTTTGTAAAAACTTCGTGCATAAACATTTTGCATAACCTTTGTGCATGAACTTTGTGCACAAACGTTATGCATAAACTTTGTGCACAAACGTTGTGCACAAACATTGCGCATAAACATTGTGCAAAAACGTTGTGCACAAACTTTGTGCATAAACTATGTGCATAGATTTTGTTCATAAACTTTGTGCATAAACTTTGTGCATAAACTTTGTGCATAAACATTGTGCATAAACATTGTGCATTAACTTTGTGCATAATCTTTGTGCACAGACGTTGTCCACAATCTTTGTACAAAACCTTTGTGCATAAAATTTGTGCAGAAAAATTGTGCATAAACATTTTGCATAAGCTTCGTGCGTACAGTTTGTGCAAAAACGTTGTTCATAATCGTTGTGCGTAACTTTTATGCATGAACTGTGTGCATAAACGTTGTGCATAGACTCTGTGCACAAGCTCTGTGTATCAACATTGTCCGTGAAGTTTGCGCACAAACGTTTTCCATAAACTTTGAGCATAAACTTTGTGCATAAACTTTGTGTATTAAATTTTTTCATAGACATTGTGCATAAACTCTGTGCATAAACTTTGTGCATAAACGTTGTGCATAAACTTCGTGCATAAACTTTGTGAAGCAACTTTGTGCATAAGCTTTTTGTATAATCTTTGTGCATAGACTTTGTGCATAAACTTTGTGCATAACCTTTGTGCACAAACTCTGTGCATAAACATTGTGCATAAACTTTGTGCACAAACGTTGTGCATAAACTTTGTGCATGAACTTTGTGCATAAACGTTGTGCATAAATGTTGTGCATAAACTTTGTGCATAAAATACATGCATGAACGTTGTGCATAAATGTTGTACAAAAACCATGTGCACAAACTTTGTGCGAAAACGTTGCGCATAAAATATCTGTGCATGACATTTGTGCATAAACTTTGTGCATACACGTTGTGCATGAACTTTGTGCATAAACGTTATGCAGAAATGTTGTGCACAAATGTAGTGCACTATGTTTGTGCATAAACTTTGTGCACAAACATTGTGCATGAATGTTGTGGATAAGCTTTGTGCACAAACGTTGTGCATAAATGTTGTGCACAAACTTCGTGCATAAGCTTTGAGCATAAACTTTGTGCATAAACTATGTGTATAAACGTTGTGTATAAACTTTGTGCATATAATTTGTGCATAAATGTTTTGAAGAAACTTTGTGCATACAATTTGTGCAAAAACTTTGTGCATAAACTTTGTGCATAAACATTGTGCATAAACTTTGTACATAAACTTTGTGCATAACCTTTGTGCATAAACTTTGAGCATAAACGTTGTGCATAAACTTTGTGCATGAAATTTGTGCATAAAGGTTATGCGTAATCTTTGTGCATAGACTTTGTTCATAAACTGTGTGCAAACCATTGTGCATAAAGGTTGTGCATGAACGTTTTGCACAATCTCTGTGCATAAAATTTGTGCATAAACTTTGTGCAAGAACGTCGTGCATAAACTTTGTGCATAAACTTTGTGCATAAACGTTTTGCATAAATGTTGTTAACAGCATTTGTGGATAAAATTAGTGCATTAACTTTGTGCATATACGTTGTGCAAAAACGTTGTGCATAAACTTTGTCCATAAACTTTGTGCATATACCTTCGGCATAAACTTTGTTCATAAACTTTGTGCATACAATTCGTGCATAAACTTTGTCCATAAACGTTGTGCACAAACTTTGTGCATAAACTCTGTGCATAAACTATGCGAATAAAATTTGCTCATGCACTTTGTGCATAAACTTTGAGCATAAAATTTTTGTATAAACTTTGTGCAAATGTTTGTGCACAAACTTTGTGCATACAGTTTGTGCATAAACATTGTGCATCAACTATGTGCATAAACTGTGTGCATAAACTGTGTGCATGAACTTAGTTTGTAAACTTTGTGCATAAACATTGTGCATAAGTCTTGTACATAAAGGTTGTGCATCAACGTTGTGCATAAACTTTGTGCATAAACATTATGCATAAACGTTGTGCATGAACTTTGTTGTCACACTTTGTGCATAATCTTTGTGCATAAAGATTGTGCATACGCTTTGTGCATAACCTTTGAGCACAAAATCTGTGCATAAACTTTGTGCATAAGCTTTGTGCATAAACATTGTGCAAAAAAATTGTGCATAACCTTTGTGCATAAACTTTGTGCATAAACATTGTGCATAAACATTGTGCATGAATTTTGTGCATAAACTATATGCATAAACGTTGTGCAAAAACGTTCTACAAAAACCATGTGCACAAATTGTGTGCATAAACTTTGTGCATGAAGTCTTTGCATAACATTTGTGCATAAACTTTGTGCATAAACGTTGTGCATGAACTTTGTGCATAAACATTGTGCAGAAACAATGTGCACAACGTTTGTACATAAACTTTGTGGACAACAATTGTGCATTAACGTTCTGCATAAGCTTTGTGCACAAACATTGTGCATAAACTTTGTGCATAAACTTTGTGCATAAGATTTGTGCATGAACTTTGTGCATATACTATGTGGATAAACGTTGTGTGTAAACTTTGTGCATAAAATTTTTGCATAAATGTTTTGAAGAAACTTTGTGCATAAACTTTGTGCATTAAAAATGTGCAAAACGTTTGTGCATAAACTTTGTGCATGAACGTCGTGCATAAACCTAGTGCATAAACTTTGTGCATAAACTTTGCACACAAAGGTTATGCATAAACGTTGTGCAAAAACTTTGTGCATCAACTTTATGCATCAACTTTGTGCATAAACATTGCACATAGATTTGGTGCATAAATGTTGTGGATAACGCTCTGTGCATAAACATTGTGCATAAACTTTGGGCAGAAACTTTGTGCATAAACTTTGTGCATTAACTTTGTGCATAAACTTTGTGCATAAACTTTGTGCATAAACTTTGTGTATAAACTTTGTGCATAAACTTTGTGCATAACATATTTGCATAAACTTTGTGCATAAACTTTGTGCATAAACTGTGTGGATAAACTTTGTTTATAAACTTTGTGTATCAACTTTGTGCATAAACTTTCTGCACACACCTTTTACATGAAATTTGTGTACACACTTTGTGCACAAACTTTGTGCACATATTTTGTGTATAAACTTTGTGCAAAACGATTGTGCACACACGTTGTGCATTAACTTTGTGCATAAATGTTCTGCATAAACTTTGTGCATAGACTTTGTGCATAAACGTTTTGCACACACTTTGTGCATAAACGTTGAAAACACAATTTGTTCATAAAGTTTGTGTAGAAACTTAGTGAATAAACTTTGTGCATACATTTTGTGCAGAAACATTGTGCATGAATTTTGTGCATAAACGTTGTGCAGAAACTTTGTGCATAAGCTTTGCGTATATAATTTGTGCATGAACTTTATGCACACACCTCTGCATCAGCTTTGTGCATTAACTTAATGCATAAAGTTTCTGCATAAACTTTGTGCATAGACTTTGTGCATAAAATTTGTGCATAGAATTTGTGCATAAAATTTGTGCATAAACGTTGTGCACATGCTTTGTGCATAACCTTTGAGCATAAACATTGTGCATAAACATTCTGCAGAAACGTTGTGCATAAAAGTTGTGCATAAACTTTGTGCATAAAATTTGTGCATAAACGTTGTGCATAAACTTCGTGCATGAACTATGTGCATGAACTTTGTGCAGAACCGTTTTTCATAAACGTTGTGCATAATCGCTGTGCATAAACGTTGTGCATAAACATTGTGCATAAACTCTGTGCATAAACTTTGTGCACAAACATTGTGCATAACCTTTGTACAGAAAGGTTTTGCATCAACCTTGTTTATAAACTTTGTGCATAACCTTTGTGCATAAACTTTGTGCATAAACTTTGTGCATAAACGTTGTGCATAAACGTTCTCCATAAACGTTGTGCATACGTTTTGTGCATTAACTTTGTGCATACATGTTTTGCAGAAACGGTTTTTTCAACCTTTGTGCATAAACGTTGTGCATAAAGTTTGTGCACAAATTCTGTGCATAAACTTTGTGCATAAAATTTGTGCGCAAATTTTTGCAAAAACGTCGTGCATCAACTTTGTGCCAACACGTTTTGCATCAACTTTGTGCATAAACGTTGTGCATGAACGTTAAGCATAAACATTGTGCATAACCTTTGTGCACAAACGTTGTGCATACACTTTATGCCTAACATTTATGCAGAATGTTTCTGCATAAGCTTTGTGCATTAGATTTGTGAAAAAACTTTGTGCATAAAATTTATGCATGAAATATGTGCATAAACATTGTGAATAAACTTTGTACATAAACTTTGTGCACAAACATTGCGCATAAACTTTGTGCATAAACTTTGTGCATAAACTTTGTCCATACATTTTGTGCATAAAATTTGTGCAGAGACTTTGTGCATGAACGTTGTGCAAAATCATTGTGCATAAACTATTTGCACAAACGTTGTGCAAAAACGTTGTGCATTAACTTTGTACATAAAATCTGTGCATGAAATTCGTGCATAAACTTTGTGCATAAAGTTTGTGCAAAAACACTGTGCATGAACATTGTGCATAAACGTTGTGCACAAACGTGTGCAAAAACGTTGTGCATCAACTTTGTGCAAAAACGATTTGCATCAACTTTGTGCATAAACGTTGTGCATGAACTTTTAGCATAAACATTGTGCATAAGTTTCGTGCATAAACTTTGTGCATAAACGTTGTGCATACACATTATGCCTATTACTTATGCAGAAGTTTGCTGCATAAAGCTTGTGCATAAACTTTGTGCATGAACGTTGTGCATGAACTTTGTGCATAGCCTTTGTGCATACATTTTGTGCATAAAATGTGCATAAACTTTGTGCATAAACGTTTTGCATACATTTTGTGCAAAAACGTTGTCCATAGACATTTTGCACAAACTTTATGCAGAAACTTTGTGCATAAACCTTGTGCACAAACGTTGTGAAGAAACGTTGTGCATTAAATTTGTACATACAATGAGTGTATACATTTTGTGCATAAACTTTGTGCATAAAATGTTTGCATAAACTTTGTGCATGAAATCTGTGCATGAGCTTTGTGGATAAAATTTGTGCATAAACTTTGTGCATGAACGTTGTGCACAAACATTGTGCATAAACATTGTGCATAAACTTTGGGGATGAACTTTGTGCACAAAATCTGTGCATAAACGTTGTGCATAAACGTTGTGTATAAACGTTGTGCATAACCTTTGTGCATAAACTTTGTGCATAAACTTTGTGCATAAATGTTGTGCATAAACATTGTGCATACACTTTGTGCATAAACGTTGTGCATAAACTATGTGCAGAAACTTTGTGCATAAACTTTGTGAATAAGCTTTGTGCATAAACTTTGTCCATAAATGTTGTACATAAACGTTTTGCATAAACAGTGTGCATAAACTTTGTGCATAAACTTTGTGCGTAAATTTTGTGCATAAACGTTGTGCACAAACGTTGTGCAGAAACGTTGTGCATTAACTTTGTACATAAAATCTGTGCATGAACTTTGTGCATTAAATTTGTGCATAAACTTTGTGCAGAAACTTTGTGCATAAAATTTGTGCATAAACGTTGTCCATAAACATTGAGCATAAACTTTGTGCATAAACTTTGTGCATCAAGTTTGTGCAATAACGTTGTCCATAAACATTGTGCACAAACGTTTTGCATAAACGTTGTGCATAAACTTTGTGCATAATTTTTTTGCATTAAATTTTTACATGAACGTTGTGCAGAAACGTTGTGCATATATTTTGTGCACAAACATTGTGAAGAAAAATTGTGCATGAATTTTGTACATGAAATGTGTGCATGCATTTTGTGCATAACTTCTGTGCATAAACGTTTCGCATAAACTTTGTGCATAAAATCTTTGCATGAACTTTGTGCTTAAATGTTGTGCATAAACTTTGTGCATGAACGTTGTGCACAAACATTGTGCACAAACATTGTGCATAAAATTGGTGCATACACTTGGTGCACAAATGTTGTGCAGAAACGTAATACATAAACTTTGTGCGTAAACTTTCTGCATAAACTTTGTGCGTATACATTGTGCATGAACTTTGTGCATAAACTTTGTGCATTAATGTTGTGCATAGACTTTGTGCATAAAATTTCAGCATCAAATCTGTGCACAAACTTTTTGTATAAACTTTGTGCATAAACTTTGTGCATACGATTTGTGTACAATTGTTGTGCAGAAACTTTGTGCATAAAATCTGGGATTAAAAACTGTGCAGAAGCTTTGTGAATATACTTTGTGCATAAACGTTTTGTATGAATGTTGTGCATAAACTTTGCGCATAAGCTTTGTGCAAAGACTTTGTGCACAAACGTTGTGCAGAAACTTTCTGCACATACGTTGTGCATAAACGTTGTGCATAAACGTTGTGTATAAGCTTTGTGCATAAACGTTTTACATAAACTTTGTGCATGAACTTTGTGCATAAACTTTGTGCACAAATGTTGTGCATAAACGTTTCGCACACACTTAGTGCATAAAAGTTGTGCATAAACTTTGTGCACAAACTTTGTGCATAAAATCTGTGCATAAAGTTTGTGCATAAACTTTGTGCATAAACTTTGTGTGTAAACTTTGTGCAGAAACTTTGTGCATAACCTTTGTGCATAAACTTGGTGCATAGACACTGTTTATAAGTTTTGTGTTTAAACGGTGTGCATAGACTTTGTTCACAAACTTTGTGCATAATATTTGTGCATAAAATCTGTTCATGAACTTTGTGCATATACTTTGTGCATAAACTTTGTGCATAAACTTTGTGTATACATTCTGTGTAGGAATTTTGTGCAGAAGCTTTTGTGCATAAACTTTGTGCTAAACTTTGTGCATAAACGTTCTGCATAAACTTTGTGCATACAATTTGTGCATAAATGTTTTGAAGAAACTTTGTGCATAAACTTTGAGCATAAAGTTTGTGCATAAACTTTGTGTATAAATTTTGTGTATAAACTTTATGCAAAAACGTTTTGCACAAAGGTTGTGCACAAAGGTTGTGCACAAATGCTGTGCAGAAACGTTGTGCATAAACTTTGTGTAGAAACGTTGTGCATAAACTTTGTGCATAAACTTTGTGCATAAACTTTGTCCATAATCTTTGTGCATAAACTTTGTGCATAAACGATGTGTAAAAAGGTTGTGCATAAACTTTGTCCATAATCTTTTTGCATACAAATTGTGTATAAACTTTGTGCATAAACTTTGTGCACAGAATTTGTGCACAAACGTTGTGAAGAAACTTTGTGCACATATGTTGTGCATGAAATATGTGCATAGACATCGTGTGTAATGTTTGTGCACAAACTTTGTGCATAGAATTTGTGCATAAACTTTGTGCGTAAACATTGTGCATAACATTTGTGCATAAACTTTGTGCATAAACTTTGTGCAAAAAGTTTGTGCATAAACGTTGTGCAAAACCTTTTATCATAAAACTTGTACATAAACGTTGTGTATATTTGTTGTGCAAAATGTTTGTGCATAACATTTTGTGCATAAACATTGTCAATAAACGTTTTGCATAAACGTTGTGCAGAAAATCTGTGAATAAACTTTGTGCATAAACTTTGTGCATAAACGTTGTGCATAATTGTTGTGCATAAACTATGTGCATAAACGTTGTGTATAAACGCTGTCTATAAACTTTGTGCATAAACGTTTTGCAGAAACGTTGTGCAGAAGCTTTGTGCATAAGCTTTGTGCATAAACTTTGTGCATAAACCTTGTCCATAAACTTTGTGCAGAATCTTTGTGCATAGACTTTGTGCATAAACTTTGTGCATAAACGTTTTGCATAAACTTTGCGCATAAATGTTGTGCATAAACTTTGTGCATAAACGTTTTGCATAAAAGTTTTGCATAAACCTTGTGTATAAACTTTGTGCATGAAAGTTGTGCGGATTTTTGCGCATAAGCATTGTGTACAAACATTGTGCAGAAACATTGTGCATTAACTTTGTACATGAAATTTGTGCATAAATTTTGTGCATAAGCTTTATGCATAAACTTTGTACAGAATGTTTGTGCTAAAATGTTGTGCATGAACTGTGTGCATAAACTTTGTGCACAAGTTTTGTGCATAAACTTTGTGCAAAACGATTTGCATAAGCTTTGCATTATATATGTGCATAAACACTGTGCATGAACTTTGTGCATGACCTTTATGCATAACCTTTGTGCATAAATTTTGTGCATAAAATTTCTGCATAACCTTTGTGCAGAATCTTTGTGCATAGACTATGTGCATAAACTTTGTGTATAAAATTCGTGCATAGAATTTATGCATAAACTCTGTGCATAAACTTTGTGCATAAACTTTGTGCATAAATTTTGTACATATGCTTTGTGCATGAACGTTGTACAGAAATGTTGTGCATATATGTTGGCACAAACGTTGTGCAGAAACATTGTGCATTAACTTTGTACATAAAATTTGTGCATACATTTTGTGAGTAAAGTTTGTGCATAAACTTTGTGCATAAAATCTGTGCATGAACTTTGTGCAAAATCGTTGTGCATAAACTTTGTACATGAACGTTGTACACAAACGTTGTGCACAAACTTTGTGCATAAACTTTGGGCACAAACTTTGTGCATAAACGTTGTGCACAGACGTTGTGCATAAACTTAACGAATAAAATTTGTGCATAAACTTTGTGCATATACGTTGTGCATGAAATTTCTGCATAAATTTTGCGCATAACATTTGTGCAAACAATTTGTGCATAAACTTTAAGCATAACATTTCTGCACAAAAGTGGTGTATGAACTTTGTGCATAAAAGTTTTGCATAAATGTTTTGCACAAAAATTGTGCATAACTTTTGTGCATATATGTTGTCCAAAAACGTTCTGCATTAAGTTCGTGCAGGAATGTTGTGCATAATCTTTGTGCATGAATGTTGTGCATAAACTTTGTGCATAAACTTTGTACATAACCTTTGCGCATAAACTTTGTGCATAAACTTTGCGCATCTACTTTGTGCACTAATCTGTGCATAAACTTTGTGCATAAACTTTGTGCATAAGCTTTGTGCATAGACTTTGTGCATAAACTTTGTGCATAAACGTCCTGTATAAACTTTGTGCATAGATTTTGTGCATAAATGTTGTCCATAATCTTTGTGCATTAACTTTGTGCACAAACGTTTTGCATAAACTTTGTGCATAAACTTTGTGCATAAACTTTGTGCATAAACCTGTGAATAAACTTTGTGCATAAACGTTGTGCAGAAACTTTGTGCATCAACATTTGTGCATAAACGTTTTGTACAAACTTTGTATACAAACTTTGTGTACAAAAGTTCTGTACAAACTTTGTGCGTAAACGTTTTGTACAAACTTTGCATAAATTTTGTGCGTACATGTTTTGCATATATTTTGTGCATAAACGTTGTGCATAATCTTTCTCCATAAACATTGTGCATAAATTTTGTGTATAAACATTGTCCATAAACTTTGTGCATAAACGTTGTGCAGAAACTTTGTGCATAAACTTTGTGCATAAACTTTGTACATAAACCTTGTGCATACAATTTGTGCAGAAATGTTATGCATAAACTTTGTACATACACTTCATGCATAAACTTTGTGTATAAACGTTTTGCATATACTTTGTGCATAAACGTTTTGTATAAACGTTGTGCATAAACTTCGTGCACAAACCTTGTGCATACAATTTGTGCAGAAACGTTATGGATGAACTTTGTGCATAAACTTTGTGCATTAAATTTGTGCAAAAATGTTATGCATAAAGTTTGTGCATAAACTTCGTGCACAAACTTTGTTGATAAATTTTGTGCATAAACTTTGTGCATAAACGTTGTGCATAATCTTTGTGCATATAGAATGTGCATAAACTTTGTGTACAAACATTGTGAATCGACTTTGTGCATATTCTTTGTGCATACACTTTGTGCAAACGTTGTTCATGAAAGTTGTGCAAACAAATTGTGCATATATTTTGTGCATACAATTTGTGCAAAAACGTTGTGCATAAACTTTGTGCATTATCGTTTTGCACAAAGGTTGTGCACAAATGTTGTGCATAAGCTTTGTTCATAAACATTGTGAATAAACGTTGTGCAAAAACGTTGTCCATAAACTTTGTGCAAAAACTTTGTCCACAATCTACGTGCATAAACTATGTGCATAAACTTTGTGCATAAACTTTGTGCATAAACTTTGTGCATAAAGTCTGTGCATAAACGTTATGCATAAACTTTATGTATAATATTTCTGAATAAATGTTGTGTATAAACTTTAGGCATAAACTTTGTGCATGTACTTTGTGCATAAATTTTGTGCAGAAGCTTTGTGCATAAGCTTTGTGTGTAAACTTTGTGCATGAACTCTGTGTAGAAACTTTGTGGATAAACTTTGTGCATAACCTTTGTGCATCAACTTTGTGCATAAACTTTGTGTATAAACTCTGTGCAGAATCTTTGTGCATAAGCTTTGTGCATAGAATTTGTGCAAACACTTTGTGCATAATGTTTGTGTATAAACTTTGTGCATAAACGTTCTGCATAAACGTTGTGCATACAATTTGTGCATGGAGTTTGTGCATAAACTTTGTGTATGAAATTTGTGCATAAACTTTGTGCATAAATTTTGTGCATAGACTTTTTGCATAAACCTTTTGCATAAACTTTGTTCATAAACTTTGTGTATAAACATTGTGCATAAACGTTGTGCATGAGTTTTGTGCATAAATTTTGTGCAGAAACTATGTGCATAAACGCTGTGCATAAACCTTGTGCATAAACTTTGTGCATAAACTTTGTGCACACACTTTGTGCATAAACTTTGTGCATAAACGTTGTGCATAAAATTTGTGCATAAACTTTGTGCATAAACATTGTGCATAAACGTTGTGCATTACGTTTGTGCATGAACTGTGTGCATAAGCGTTGTGCATATATTTTGTGCACAAGCTCTGTGCATAAACGTTTTCCTTAAAGTTTGCGCACAAATATTTTGTATAAACTATGTGCATAGAATTTGTGCATAAACGTTGTGTATAAAATGTGTGCATAAACATTGTGCATAAACGTTGTGCATAAACTTTGTGCATAATCTTTCTGAATAAACTTTGTGCATAATCTTTGTGCATTATCTTTCTGCATAGACATTGTGCATAAACTTTGTGCATAAACTTTATGCACAAACTCTGTGCATAAACTTTGTGCATAAACTTTCTGCATAAACATTGTGCAAAAACGTTGTGCATAAACTTTTAGCATAAACGTTATGCATAAACGTTGTGCATAAACTCCGTGCATAAACTCTATGCATAAAAGTTGTGCATAAACGTTGTACAAAAACCATGTGCACAAACTTTGTGCATGAAATTTGTGCATAAACTCTGTGCATAAACGTTGTGCATAAACGTTGTGTTGGAATCTTGAACCCTTGAATCGTTGATGCAGTTATCAAGCCTTCTTGAATTCAGATCAGTTTTTCTCTGTTCAGATCTGGACAGCCGGTGTGTGAGGTCTCTGACTTAGATCTTCATCACACACCTGATTGTTGCACTCTGTTAGTGCATAAACAAGCCTGAATTTCTTGACACAAGAAGCTGGAACTCAAGGAGTATGAGCCAGACGAATGGCTGAAACAAGAATCACTTCAAACCATTGAGAAATGAGAAAGATCTACTGAACTAAAATACTAGCATCTACTCGCTTTCCTTCTACTGAAGAAATGCGCTAAGTGTTGGATGTCCGGTGATCTCCAGTCTTCGGTCCTCCTGCCTTGACTTGTGGTCGCTCATCGAATGCCATCGATGAGTGGTCCAAGAATATTCCCCTGTGGATATTCTCGGACGAGTTGACGGGCCACAGATCCCCGGACTCCGACACACTTCGTCCGTGCTTCTCCTTTGTCCTCCCAGCTGCCACATCAGCAGAGACTCTTCGATGATGGTTTTATAAACATCTGGATCAGCAGCAGTGATTGCTCATTCCACTTCATCCACGGTGCGCTTACTCACACCGTTCAAACCCCTCACTCGCATGTCACAGCCACTGCTTAGACTTGTGCAAAGTGTCTCAGAATAAAGCCAGATTATTCTCAATACTCCTGTCAGAACACAGGTACCACGGGCAGGGGAGCCATGGGACTACCCTCTCTCCTAGCCCAGACAGGATAGACAGTAGATAGGATAGAGTAGGTAGGTGTGCAGGGTCAGGGGAGAGAGTGGCGACCTCTCCCCTGGCCCTCCACCTTTTGCTCATTTCCAGATATGAGTTTGGACGCAAACTATGCCGCTTTCTCCACATTCCCCCCTTTTTGCTCCAATCTCATATTAATGGCATGAGTGTAGGGAAACCCCCCCCCCCCCCCCCTGTCTGATGTATGTGTACACTTGTTTGTTTTTCAGACAGGACTTTTGAACAAGTGTGGTCAAGCAAAAGAGTCAAGGAGATGCGAACAAGTCAAGGAGATGTAAGCGAGTCAGAGGGGCGCAGAAGAGCAGCGTAGAGAAGAAAGGGTAAAGAGGGAAGAAGAAAGGAGAGATGGTGCGGTTGGACCTGTGTCTTCCCTCTCATCCTCACCATGGTCTTACTTATAGGAGTGCCATGCTAACTAATCTCTCCACTCACACTCACGGTGGGTCAGTTAGTCACACGACAGTCAAGTCTTTCCGTGGTGTATTGCACAGTCTGTCACATAGGACAGAGTCAGAGCCGACGACGAAGCTCGTCAAAAGGCAAAGGGCAAAAGGCAAAAGGCAAAAGGCAAAAGGCAAACGGCAGAGGGAAAAAGGCAAAAGGCAAAAGGCAAAAGGCAAAAGGCAACAGGCAAAACACAAAAGGCAAAAGCTAAAAAAAAGGCAAAAGACAAAAGGCAAACGGTAAAAGGCAAAAGGCAAAAGACAAAAGGCAGAAGGCGAATGGCAAAAGGGAAAAGGAAAAAGGCAAAGGGCAAAACGCAAAAGGCAAAAGGCAAAAGGCAAAAGGCAAAAGGCAAAGGACAAAAGGAAAAGGCAAAAGGCAAAAGGCAAAA
>SZWC01009895.1:41681-68058 GCA_023375785.1 Penium margaritaceum
CCAACCATGCCTGCCATCACCTGCCCAACCATGCCTGCCATCACCTGCCCAACCATGCCTGCCATCACCTGCGCAATCATGCCTGCCATCAACTGCACAACCATGCCTGCCATCACCTGCGCAAGCATAGCTGCACGTGGTGTCTCCTTGACTACCCGTACCTAAGGCGACACACCTTTGCCTCACCGCCTTGCGATGGCACACTCCCTCCCTCCCTCTCCCATTCACTGCTCGACTACGCTTTGTTCCTGCCCGCCTGCCTGCCCCGCTCTCTACTCTCCCCTGCCTGGTGAGCCCATACCCATACCCGCATTCACAGCCAGTGCGCCTCCTTCACCAACCGTCCCTGCCCACGTTTCCAATGCCCATGTCTGCTCTTGCCCACCCATGCCCCTCCCCCTCAGGCCATGGCTTTCCGACCACAAACATCCTCACCTGCGCACTGCCCATCCGTGCGCCTCGATGCGTACCCTTGCTCAGCTTTTGCCTCTAACCTCTCTTGCCCCACACACACCACCCAAACCCCCACCCCCCATCTATGACACAGCCGCCGACAATCCCGGCCAATGTTAGCACCTTCTAGGCGCCACTGCCTTCCCCACTGCCAGCACAACCCCTCACCTGACTGCAATGCAGTCCTTGTCGATGCCATGGGCAGGGTGGGGTTCTTGTGGACCCCACCCTGCCCATGCACCCACTCCCCGTACCTGCAGGTTTTGGCGGACTGTCTGCAATCCTTCCGCATTGCCACCATCCTTTCCTCCCCTCCACATTTCAACCAGGTTTTGGCGGATGACGACCTGCCTTCCCGACGCCTTGCCCACAGCCTCCCTTGACCTTGACCTGCTCCTGTCTACCCTTGCCCCCTACCTCCAGCCTCTGCCTTTCCCCTGCTATTCCTAGGACAGACCTTCCCTCATCCTCATCCCTTCATCCCCATGTTCCCAGCTTGCCATAGCCCTCCGTACCCCTTGCCTGCACTTGCCCTGAAGTGCACGCACTGCCTCCCACAGAGTGTTGAGACAAGAACAGGAACAAGCGTGGAAGGGGTAAGCGCCTGCATTGGCGTACAGCGCATTCGCAATGCGCTTTGCAAGTCGTCTACAATCCACAATCACAAAACAAGCCATCTACCGAGAAAAGTACGTGCAATGGCAAAGCACTTACATTGCCATACAGCCCAATCACGATGCGCCCGGCAGGTGCACCGTCGATGGCCACGTCCAAAAACACTCTGCTTGTCACAGCAGGAGCATCGGTACTGCTGCTGCTGGGGCTGCTGTTNTTGCAAGTCGTCTACAATCCACAATCACAAAACAAGCCATCTACCGAGAAAAGTGCGTGCAATGGCAAAGCACTTACATTGCCATACAGCCCAATCACGATGCGCCCGGCAGGTGCACCGTCGATGGCCACGTCCAAAAACACTCTGCTTGTCACAGCAGGAGCATCGGTACTGTTGCTGCTGGGGCTGCTGTTACCGACCTCTTCTCTGCTACTGCTGTCGTCGACACTGCTGCTGCTGTCCTCAACACTGC
Source organism: Penium margaritaceum (assembly GCA_023375785.1). NCBI lineage: Eukaryota > Viridiplantae > Streptophyta > Zygnematophyceae > Desmidiales > Peniaceae > Penium > Penium margaritaceum. The sequence goes on from SZWC01009895.1 coordinate 43,220, forward strand.
TGCTGTTGTCCTCAACACTGCTACTGCTGTCTTCGTAACTGCTACTGCTTTCTTCAACACTGGTGCTGCTGTCGTCACTGCTGCTGCCACTGTCACTGCTGGCATCGCCAGTTGTGGAATCCTCCGCCACATCACCAGTCTCCGATTCCGTGTCTGAGTCTGAGTCGGAATCCGAGTCATCAAAACTGGAATCAGATTCCACTTCCAATTCTGGATTTTCTGCCAGCCCTGTTTTCTCAGCGCTCTCTTCAGCTGCACCTGCTTCCGTGCTGTTGGCGGCAGCAGGCAACTGGTCAGCAGCACCGACGCCAGTGTCTACGGAAACAGTATCTCCTTCTGCTGCTGCAGCAGCCTCTGCTTCTCCCGCAGCCTCCTCCACCGCCTGTGCCAGATCCACCCGCGCGAAGGCTTCTGTCGCTGACCCACCCAGAAGAGACAGAAGCAGCACATCTCTGCGCCTGGTGCCGCTGCCACCTCCTGCGACTTCGTGAGTTCGAGTCTGACGTGGCCGCGCAAAGCTCAAGAATTCNCTTCTGCTGCTGCAGCAGCCTCTGCTTCTCCCGCAGCCTCCTCCACCGCCTGTGCCAGATCCACCCGCGCGAAGGCTTCTGTCGCTGACCCACCCAGAAGAGACAGAAGCAGCACATCTCTGCGCCTGGTGCCGCTGCCACCTCCTGCGACTTCGTGAGTTAGAGTCTGACGCGGCCGCGCAAAGCTCCAGAATTCTCCTCCTTGCTTGTCAATGCCAACGCCACTCGTGTCAAACGAGCAGGTTGCGTGGCCCTTCTCCTCCTCCCCCTGCTCGCGCTTCTCAATCCTATTCACCTGGCCCTGCGCGCGCGGGGTCAGGTTGACAGAGCCTCTTTCCGCCGCTTCCGCACGAATTGCGCTGCTTTTGTGTTTGTGGCTGCGCACGGCCACTGGCCCTACCCTCCACTGCCGACTTTGTTTGGGGAGTCGATGAATCGATGCAGGGTCATACCGCCGCACTCTGCCGCTACTCTCCCCTTCGCGGCTCCACGCGCGCAACAGCGCGCGAGCCAATGCAGGCCTCCGCAACCGCACGCTGCCCGTCAACCCCGATGAACTGGCGGGTGAGAACCCTGCGGAGCTTCCGCCGAGGCCGCTGCCGCTGCCTCGCCCTGTGTTTCGCCATGTCTGCGACAGCGCCCAAGGATTCGCCATGTTCGCTACTTTGGCACCGGCGCTGACTTCCTTCTGCGACCGCGACCCCAAGCGGCATTCTTGCCAAGGCGATTGTGCGCCAACGGCCGTGCCCAGCGCTGCTGGTGCTGCCGCTGCTGCCATGGCTGTCAGGCCGACCAGGCTGCAGCTCGCCCGCCCTCGTGGCGGCTGACGTGTAGAGTTGGCCGGAGATTTTGCGAAAGCTCGGAGTGGTCGGTGACAGTGGCCCCTTCCGTCCGCAGAAAACGGATGAACTCAATCCAGCTGACAAACGCGAGAGTCGCAAACCAAGTCGGATTTTCAGAGAGCATTTTGATCGCAGCGAAAGATTTTTTGGTGCATTGAAGATCTCAAACCACCCAAATGCTTACGTAGTGTCTGAGTAAGGTGCGATGTGTCGCCAGATCGCCACATGCACCCATCTGTCAGTTGTACTAGATTTTCATGTCCATAGGGTGCGGCTGGTAAACGCTGGAATCCGATGTTGGGCAGCGACTTCCGTGGCGAGGCTGGATTGTTCAGCTGGTGTTGTGGTTTTCGCGAAATTCACATGTGTATGCACTCGATTCTCATCATTTTCCTCTGTTTTAGCAGAAATATTGGTAGAAACTCCAACAGCAGTTTGGGCACCGATAGCATGCCCGATGTACATCATCGCATGCAATCTACCACATCACAACCCTCTAGTGCGCTTAAACCGTGTCCATCGGATCGGCAGATAAGTCGCCGCCATGTCGTTGCGGTCTAAGTTGCGGCATGCCCATGCCATTCATGAACAAATGCCACAACTTTCGCACGCTGAAGTCGCTCCCAACAGACGCCCAACACACGCTCAACAGCCGCAAACGAAAGCTCAAGGGTGCGCCTGGTTGTCGCTGAAATCGTTCGTTTGTTGAGGATCGATTTTGTACGGCTGTTTTGTTGAGTTGGGGTAGTGGGCCTGCGAAATTCACACGTCTATACATTCATTTTTGAAAATCCGGTTGATTTTTCGTAAGTTTCTGCTGAATTATCGACGACCCGTCCAACAAATGTTCGCATGATGTAGGCATATCCTAACTGCTGCATCGCATGTTCTTTGCGACTTCAACCTTACGATCGCCATCTTCGTGTCCATCGGATCGAGAGAGAAGCGAGTGCCATGTCCGTATGGACTTCTACGCGGCATGTCCATCGCATCCTTGCAGATGCCGAAACATCCTCGTCGCCCAATGACTCCCCCACCTGCTCAACAAATGCTCAACAAATGCTCAACAAATGCTCAACGCACGCAACTGAGCTCCCAACAATCTCTTCGCGATTGTTGGGTTGCTCTCGCTGAAAACCATTACCCTCAACAAATAAGTTCGCCACTTTGCGACGCTCGCCTATGACTCCGAACCATCTCGCAACTGACGATTTTTGGTTCATTAGAAGAACAAAATTAAGGGTTCGACGTCAAGTTCAACTTCACAGTGGGATCGAAATCAAAAACTTTAAGACCGAACATGAAAACCCAACAAACTTAGGTCGGAAGGTGGGCTGTAACTTCCGATTCTGTTGAAATCGCTAGTTGGGAGCGCCCAACTAATGATTTCAGCGACAACCAGGTGCACCCCAACAATCGATTCGTCATTGTTGGCTTCCTTTGCGATTGTTATATTCACTTCGCCATCGATGTTCGCCATCATTCGACGCCGTCGCCCTCTGGCGACAATTGCAAACGGACCCTGATCCTGTCCCAAGTGACGTTTATGGACATCGTTGACGTCAGCAAACCAAGAATTCAAAAAACGTTTGTGCCTTCCAACCGTGCATGCAAATGCAGTATTTTAAAAACGAGACGTTACACTCGGAAAATAGAAGAACCACCGATGGATCTTAGCGTATGCTTATAGGAAGGTGTTTGGCAGCTTCCGATTCCGCTGGAAATTGACGTTGGCGTCGCATTCCAGCGTTTACCAGCTGCACCATAGACTCCGCAGGTGGGCATTTCTGTCGATGAATCTGAGTTGAGGGCTAGTGTTACCTTCACATTTCCAACGCAATGCGTAAAGAGTATTTTTAAAACCTGCCACGCCACTCTATGTGTCGTTCTAGAACATTCACATGGCTTCGACTGATTTCCAAATATTTCAACACAGATTTCATGAACTACGTCGATTCATTATGTGATTCAATTAACTTTAGGGAGGTGAACTTCACTATTTCTTGATCAAGAACGAAAATAAAAATACCTGGTGAGAGAATTGCATGAAAAAGCATCAGATGAATATCCCATCTAAAAAACATCCAATGATAACTTGAGATAAGCGGAGCCGATTCTAGGGCTCACACAACCCCTCTCACATCTTGAATCTTACACAGTCAACCTATGGAGGAGATCGGTCTAATGTGGCATGATTCCCTAAATCCAACCAAAGACTATAACCACTTTGTTGATGCCATTCTTGAACACAATGAAAATCTCAACATGGGCTCTAATCTATGGTCATGGCTACAATGGTGTACGCATGGTGTTGGAATAACATCACAAGTATCATGAGATTACAGTTACCACTACCGAAAGACTAACTGAGNTATCCCATCTAAAAAACATCCAATGATAACTTGAGATAAGCGGAGTCGATTCTAGGGCTCACACAACCCCTCTCACATCTTGAATCTTACACAGTCAACCTATGGAGGAGATCGGTCTAATGTGGCATGATTCCCTAAATCCAACCAAAGACTATAACCACTTTGTTGATGCCATTCTTGAACACAATGAAAATCTCAACATGGGCTCTAATCTATGGTCATGGCTACAATGGTGTACGCATGGTGTTGGAATAACATCACAAGTATCATGAGATTACAGTTACCACTACCGAAAGACTAACTGAGTGCCCCATTATCCTAATGATACTTTTTCCTACCATCTTTGAATTGTTCATGTTCACGTGAAAACTGATGTTCAAGGATTTAGTGACAAGGATTTAGTGACAAAGATGTTCAAGGATTTAGTGACAAAGTTACCTTCTTCAAGTCTTGTCATTTTGGGTCTTCAAAGTTGGTGCATGTATTCGAGCTCTAGTGCTTTAGATGGAACGAAAATTTTTGCAAATCCCTCGCGAGCACAACCATGAAGTGTTACACAAAAGATGGAAATCAGTCCCATGCGAGTAGGGAAGTTCATGACTACATTATGTCCCATACCCTAACAATTTTTACAATAAAGGCAATCAGACATGGGAATTCTAGACAAGTCTCTTGACCTCTAATTCACCCTTCTAAAAGTTCGGAAACTTTGTAGCCATCTGGTAAAATATTGAAAAATGGCTACAAACCTTATTAAACATCTTATAACGTTTTGTCTTGTTATAAGCTAGATTTGTATTCAAATGCACAAGGATAACATTGAAACCCATCAAATTCTACATGGAGCTTTTGGAAATAAAAATTGACCACGTAATCACTTGTTAGGAATAAATTCTTCAAATTTTAATGGGTGTATCAAATCCTTGAACCAATCTTACGCAGTTCATCTTGAATATTCCAAATGAAGGTGTACATTGCACATTCAAAGCAACCTCAAGCCTCAAAAACTACCGTTAGAACTTTCCATCTCATATACAATAAAGCATTCAACGTGCTTTCACCTCTAGCATCCAAGAACCATATTACGATTCATTATTGAAAAAACAGTTCTCTGCATGTAAAAAAAGATTATGGCACTTTCCATGGAAGTACACTCCCAGTCATTTATAAATCACTCAATTGCCTTGCTTTCCAACATTTTCTCACATGGAGCATCTTCTACTTCTTCACCATCCACATGTCGCTTTTCGTAACGCCTTACATCATATCATAGTGGTACCAGTGATTTCGTCAAAACTTTCACTCATGTAATAAAATCAATTTATTGTTAAGTTCAATTTTTTGTCAAGAAGTTAGAGACCCTATGATGAGGATGGTGAAACAAATGAGTGCATATGTCAACAAGTTGTGGTAAAAACACATAGACTTCATTAATGGAGGTATATAAACAAGAAATTAACTATGCTCTTTGAGAAATCCTAGGAAAAACAGGTATGGAAGCAACATGTCACATAAAGAATGATGTAGATCAACGACTTGACAAACATTTTGTTTGTATTTGGCCGAATGTTGTTGTTGTATGCCCCATGGCCACTGCTATGGCTTGACGGACACGTTGGGCATGCACTGTTCCCTTGGAGTCTTTCCCCCAAACCTTGTTCGCGGTGCAAGTCCAAGCGAGATACCAGAATTATAGCGCAACGGATACCATGTTGGACTTCGGGACAATAGGTCCTGCGATCGAGCCTTGATGTGCGCAGGAAGGATTTTGACCTTCCTACGCAGAGGAAGTTTCTGAGACATTTCCCCATGCATGAGGAGAGTGCGCCACTTGGCGATTAGTGGATGCGCCAGTTGGCGGACTAGTGAGGTGGTGTGGAGTGACCACCCCAAAAGTGCCACTACCCACACACCTTAGAAGCGAGGCCTAGAGCTACATGTACTAGGCTCATTCCTCATTCTAATTACAAAATATGGCCTTAGATGCTCCTCATAGAGTTGTCCAACTAAGAAACAATACAAAGAAGACACTGGTTGGTGTAAACCCCAGGAGTTATTCTTTGACTAGCACCTTACCCAAAAGTGACCAAGTGTTAACAGGACACAGTTGCTAGCAAGTGATTGCCTAGGAACTGCTCAGTGTGAAATCGTGATATCTTCTCCTAGCTGAAATGCTATTGTGCGGACGGCAGGTGCTATTGTGTCGGCCCTGTTTTCTAGTTTGTTTCCCTTAAGCCTGTTGACAAAGGGTTATGGGCCCACACTCACCAGCTCTAAGGCAAGCTTCGCTCAACTCTGGTACTCTCTCTCCATGTGTGCACATCGGCTCAATCAGTTCCATCAGCTCCATCTGCTTCATCAGCCGCAACGGCTGAACTTGCACCTAGCACTTAGGGACCAAGGACAAGATCTGCCCTTGGAGGCACGATCCTTTGGTGCCCACCAGGACACGCTCTACCCTTGGAGGCAAGATCCTGGGTGTGCTAATTTAATCTGTCTTCTCTGTTTGCAGACAAACATCGGTTGGAGGGGGAAGAAACGGAACTGCACCTTTAAACCGGTAGCAGACATCAGCTAACATTAGCCTACAATGGCCTCAACGTAGGTCGGACACAGACTAAAGAAAAGGGCAGCTAAAATGGCTCGCCCATCAGGAGTAGTGGCGGCTGCCGCAGGGCAGTCCTCAAACGTAGCAGGGGCTGCCGTAGGGCAGTCCTCAAACTCAACAGTGGCTATCACAGTTTGGACCACTGGAGTAATCATGAGTGCTACCGCACTACAGCAAGGTCTCGGATCTTTGGGAGGAATCCTGGTCTTTGAGGGAAACGACTTTCCATTCTGGAGATGGCAATTTGAATCGGCAATGAAAGTGGGCGGCTTCATCAAGCTTTTGAAGGGAGATTAGGAGGTTCCTACGGTGGGCACACCGGAGTACGAGGCATGGATGGAACAAAATGATATTGTCATGTTATTCCTCAACAATGTAATTGATAAGAAGTATGTTCCCATCATTTCCAGGTACACGCTGGCTTCCGAAGCTTACAAGAAGATCAAGCGCATGCACCAGTCCACCTCCCTCGTGATTAGATTATTCATCCTACAACGACTGATCAACATGTGGGTGAATGAGGGTGAATCAATCCCCGATTTCCTACAGGAGTCTGAAGGACTCCTTGGCGAGGCTCACCAAATAATTTGGGACCTTGACAATAACATGCAAGCTATAATCCTCCTCATGGCGCTACCGGTGAGCTTGAGCCCAATGATCACGGTCATGGGTGGCTGGAAGGAGGACGACCTAACGTATACAGCATTTTCCAAGTACGTGCGAAACGAGGCCATGCGCCGCAACGGAAGTGAGGCTAATTTCTCAGCCTATGCCGTACGTTACGGTGGCCGCGGGAGCAAAGGTTCAGCCTCTGGTCAGAAAGGCAGTAGCGGAAGCGGTGGTGGCGGAGGCAACAATGGCGGCAAGGCTCCTAAGGGGCAGGGCAACTGCCACAACTACCATAACTGCGGCAAACATGGGCACTAGGCAAGAGAGTGCAGGTTGCAAAAGAAGGAAGACGATAGCAAGAGTTTGTCGCCATGGTGGAGCGGCAGACTGGAAAGAAAGTCAAAGCAATGCAAAGCGACAACGGAGGAGAGTATGAGGCATGCAAGGGCTGGTTGCAACAACATGGGATCAACCACTAGCCCACAATGCCTTACACGCTGGAGAGTAATGGTGTTGCTGAATGGATGAATCAGACCATCCTCGGCATGGTGCATAACATACTCTTCGATGCAAAGCTTCCACCACAGTTCTGGGTGGAAACTACAAGAACGGCATGCTATCTCGTCAACCTGACTCCTGCGGCTGCTCTGGGTAGGCGCGAAAAGAAAAGGGGCAAGCAACAGATGACGCCACAAGAAGTTTGGTCAGGGAGGAAGCTAGGTGCATCACACTTGAAAGCATTCGGCTGCACCACGTGGGCAAAGGTCTAGGCGGGTGAGGGTGCTTGCAAGCTGAATGCAAGAGTACGAAAGTGTATTATGGTGGGCTATGAGACGGCCCATAAGACATACCGCTTGTGCAACCTGGCACGAAGAAGACTCATCACCAGCGGGAACATAACCTTTTATGGAAGGAAACCAGGCAGGGAAGAGATGCTTGATCCCACGCAAGCTCCAAAACAGGGAGAGCGGTTGGTGTTGCTGGAGTCGAGAGATCAAGCTCTTGAAAACTGACAAGTGGTGCAAGTGTGGGAGGCCATGAAGAACAGTGGTGTGGCAGGGGGAGCGGTTGTCCCGGCTTATGCAACGGCGAGCTCCAACACAGAGTCAGAGACGTCCGAGGCCTCTGAAACCAGCTCAGAGGCCACTGGCTCTTCAAAAGAAGAAGACTTAACTTAAGGGCAGCCAGCAACACAGGAGCAATAGCATTGCGAAGATTCACCGATAATACAACGTCACAGCACACGACAAAGAAAACAAACTCCAGTACGAGGCTTACATCGGAAGCTGGACTGGACAGAGTTGGTCTTCTTAAGCTCAGGGAGAGCCGCTAAGTGTGGCTGAGGCGTTGGCAAGGCCCAATGCAGCCAAGTGGAAGGAGGCAGTGGACAGCAAGCTCGCATCCATCAAAGAGAATGGCACATGGGTGCTCGTGGACAGACACGCTAACGCTCACGTGGTGGGCTCAAAGTGGGTGCTCAGGTTGAAGCAGAAGTAAGATGATAGCATCCACAAGAAGAAGGCAAGGGTTGTGGCGAAAGGATTCTCACAGCGGGTAGGGTCTGAGTACGATGAGACCTTCGCACCGGCCGTCACGTTTGCCTCCATCAGGTCCCTGCTTGCCGTCGCTACTGCAAAGACCTTGAGATCCACTAGATAGATGTGAAAACAACCTTCCTCTATGGGACGCTCGACAAGGAGGTGCTAATGGAGGTGCCGGAAGGTGTCAAAGCACCCGAGGGTAAGGTGTGCAAGCTGGTGAAGGCGTTCTACGGGCTGAAACAAGCCCCACGGATCTGATACAAGGCGATGGACAGCTTCATGGTTGAGATCTCCTTCACACATTGCCAAAATGACCCCAGCGTCTATGTGTGGGAGGACGAACGTGGCTTGCTGCTCGTGGCGTTTTACGTGGAAAATCTTATCATGTGTTCTTCCTCGTAAGAGGCCCTTACGGACCTGAAGAAAAATCTAGCAAGTAGGTTTAAGATGAAGGACATGGGACCTCTCAAGTACTACCTCGGGATTGCTATTCACCACAACCACAAAGAAGGCACCACTAAGCTCACTAGACCAAGTACATAATGGACGTCTTGAAGTGCTACAACATGGAGGACTACAAACCCGTCAGCACCCCCATGCCCACCGACTGCAAGCTCTTTTCCTACATGTCACCAAGCAACGAGGTACACGGGCGGGAGATGCAAAACATTCCATACCAGCCCGCCATTGGGATCCTCATGTGTGCGATGGTGGAAACGCGACCTGACATTGCATATGCGGTGGGTCAGGTGAGCAGGTTTGTGGCCAACCCTGAGCAAGGACATTGGTAAGATGTGAAGCGGAGTTTTTGCCACATTAAAAAGACTCGGCATGTCAGACATCAGTTTGGAGGTCTAGAAGGATAACATTCGCTGCGACTAAAATGCTACAATGACGCGGACTAGGGAGGACGGATTGATGGCAGGAAGTCCACCTCAGGGTTTGTCTGTCTTCTCAACGGTGGTGCAGTCTCGTGGGTAAGCAGGAAGAAGGACTGTGTCTTGCTTTCTACTTTTGAGGCAGAGTACATTGCACTCGCCAAAGTGTGCAAGGAAACACAATGGCTTTGCAGTTTACTTCATGAGATCAAGGTACCACAAGAGGAAGCAACGTTCATCCACATCGACAACCAAAGTGCCATCGCTATGGCAGAGGACGACATGATCTCCCAGCGTACAAAGCACATCGGCATTCGGTACCACTACTCACGTGACCTTGTCGCCAAGGGTGTCGTGGAACTAGAGCACATCGTAACCCAGAAAATGCTTGCGGAATTCTTCACAAAGCCGCTAGACAGCGACTTGCATGTTGCAGGTGCTCGAGGAGTCGACGTGGTGGATGCAAGAGATGAGAACTAAAGACCAAGAAAGCTGACGTGCACAAACACAACCCAGAGCTATAGGTTCATGCGGAAGAAAACTACCACAGCAAGTGGCCTAAGGTGCAAGGGAGAGATTGTTGTTCTTCTATGCCCCATGGCCACTGCTATGGCTTGACGGAAAGGTTGGGCATGCACTGCTCCCTTGGAGTAAGTCCCCCAAACCTTGTTCGTGGTGCAAGTCCAAGCGAGACACTAGAAGTATAGCGCAACGGATAGCATGTTCGACTTATGGACAGCAGGTCCTACGATCGAGCCTTGATGTGCGCAGGAAGGTTTTTGACCTTCCCACATAGGGGAAGTTTCTTAGACATTTCCCCGTGCATGAAGAGACTACGCCACGTGGCGGTTAGTGGATGCGCGAATTGGCGGACTAGTGAGGTGGTGTGGAGTGACCACCCCAAAAGTGCCACAACCCACACACCTTANGAAAGTGACCAAGTGTTAAGTGGACACAGTTGCTAGCAAGTGATTGCCTAGGAATTGCTCAGTGTGGAACCGTGATCTCGAGGATGACATCTTCTCCTAGCTGAAATGCTAGGAGCGGACGGTAGGTGCTATTGTGTCGGCCCTGTTTTCTAGTCCGTTTGCCTCAGGCCGGTTGACAACTTTGCCATTCTCCACGCCTGGTACACCCTCCGGTGTTGGTCGATGCTCTCCTTCCCCATCTTGAGCCTTCTCTTCCACTTGGTTGTTGCTCACTAGCACTTCAATACATTTGCGTTGAACCAGAACTTTGCTTTGCTCACAAGTAGATGAGCACCCATATGTATGGGTGCTCATCTACAAATGTTGCAACTTTCTATCAACTTTGACCCTGAACCCCCCTTCGCAAATGCTAGGCCTCTCGCTTTTTTCTCTGTAGAGACCACAGCAATGTTTTTTTATGGAAAAGCTACCCACCACAAAACCCCTACCGCATCGAACCCAGCCACGCCGCTTGAGGCAAGTCAGACTCTCACCGCATCTATTACTGGCACATGGGTTCCAGCTCCAATGACGGGACCTACATTGGCCGGTGCTTGGAGGAGTGCGCATGGCGGCTTATCCTCCATGTCAGAGCCTAGTAGTGTTGGTGATCGCATGCCCAAATGTTTCTATATTATCGCGTTTAATGGCCGCCTACTCAACCTCATCAACTCCCATGCTCCCCTCTTTTGGAGTGGATGTCCATGGTTGGCAAATGTTTTCCCCACCATCGCGCCAATCCTCAAGGATGAATGGGGGCTGAAAGAGGCATTGAGTAACCTGCATTTTGGCAACCTCATCGACATCCTATGCACAACTTGGCACGCCACATATCTTCTTATGAAGTGGTCCATATCAGCTGTTCATTTCATAGCGAGACGATGTAGGTGGACTTTCCACTGATGGTGTGCGCTACAGTGTGGGACACAGTTCCAATCATAACACGGTTAGAAGGTCACAATTTGTCGTGGTTTGACAACGCTAATGCCCTCTTCGCTAGCGATAGCGCCAATGGTGACCACGTCATCTCCATGGCACCCACCACCAAGCCAAACGACCAGGGTAAGGAATCATTGTTGAATTTTGATGAAGGTGAACTATTGCATAAGCAACAAAGTGCCATGGACCGTCACTTGGACAAGGTTGCCAAGGTGGTAGATCATACTAGTTCCATGGAGTGCAATATCCACAACAAACCTGCGTTCTATTTGGTGGTAGGCATTGTTACAAAGGATAGTCGTGTGCATATGTCAAACAAGATGGATTTTCTTGACATGTTTAAAAAAGACGCGTACGCGTGTGGAGACTATGTTTTTTTCTTTATGTGCGTTGTCGTTCATTGTGGCACTGCGTGTATTAAGCTGTCACCCCAGCAAGCCAATCAAAGACGCTCATATCGGATCGGTAATGTGCATCGTGGAGGAAGAAGAGGGATGAGGTGAAAGGGAGGAGGAAGGGGGAGAGGATGAAGGGGAGGTAGGGGATGTAGAAGGTAGAGAAGGGGATGAGGAGCAACAAGATGAGAGAGCCGGGGAAGAAGAAGAGGCCAACGATGAGGATGGAAACTAGGAGGATGATGAATCAGAGGAAGTTAAACCTAGTGTTTGTGGTAATGCTGGTTGTGGATTAGGGGGTGATCTAGCATGTCCTCAGAGTTTGAATGTATAAGCAGATGTTCATGATCTTCTTGATCTTCTTGATTAAAGATTTCACTTCTTTGTGTAATCAAATGTTCTCCTTCTTAATGATTGATGATAGTACATGTTTATGTTCATCATTGGATTGAGAAATGATTGAAATGAAGAAAGTTCCGACTACATCATTCATTTTCCATTTATTCATCATGCCAAGTGATGTAATCATCCCACATGCCTTGCAAAATGCGGTTACATCATGTCGCATGACGTGGTTGCCATACAGATGCCCTCTTTAATTGCAATGCATTGGTAATCCATCCCAATCACCTATCACGATTGCATCACTACCGTCTTCAAGCATGCCTTGCCGAATTTGTATCTTATTGTGCATGACAAAGTACGATAGAATCAACTTTGTCTTCAATTGCATTTTGTACTGTGGCACATCCCATAAGATTGCAAACCTGGCTTCGATGAGACCAAATACGTGCTCTATCATTCTTCGGGCTACCACATGGTGCCAATTGAAGAGATCTTCCATGTTGTGGGGGCAGCCAAGACCTGGTCAGAACTCGTTGAGGTGGTAGCAAGCCAAGCGGTAAGGAGTTATGAGGCCGAATCCCTCTGGAAATGCAACATTTGCTTATAGATGCTTTAATGATGAGACTTGGAATCCATGCCATAGAGCATTCATGAAAACTCGTGCATCATGAGTGCTCCCCTCACATCCGACAGACATAAGTAAACCGTAAGGAATGATTTCATGAGGCTCATACAGTTTGAGTTAACTATCTAAATCTATCCATGTATGCCACCCGAGGTATCTAGATTTGCATGCGCACACTAACGTGAGTCTCGTCAATTACACCAACGCAGTCTGCGAACCAAGGCAAGTAATCACTTTGTTCTTCCCACTCGGCCGGTGTGTCTTCGGTGCCTTCCAGCTACCCTATGATGGTAGATGTCATGGTGACAAGGGCAGTCGTAGGCTCGCGTAGTACACGACTGATTGTAGCATGTCCTCATTGGAAGTAGTCGATAAGGATTCACGTGGGCAAGGCGAAGTAAACACATTGTGCCCAAATGAGCATGTTTTCCTTGACACCGAAGTGGGTGTCTCTCACCAAGCTCCATTGACGCACTTCACCCACAATAGCATGCCATGTGTCCAGCAACATCCTTGCCATGTTGGCAACGTGGCTTGGATGGCATGCTTCCAGTTCCATGACCCAACTTCAGCTGGTGAAGGCACTCATATGCCAAGGACTGTGCGTATCATGCTTAGACAGCCTTTAGATGATTTCAAGAAGTAGCCGTATGAGAATGGAATATAGTGTAGCCTACACACAAAGGACTTGCCTAGAAATGGCTGCCCTCACACGCGGCGGAAGTCAAGGAAGATCCATACTTAAGATTTGGACATAACTTTCCTATCGTGGCAGTTTGGTAAGCTTGAGTAAGGAATCCGTGATGTCTCAAGTGCTACTCTAGCTAGTACACGCGATAGCAGCTCGATTGCATGCACAACCCGTCAAAACCAGAGACGCAAAGCCGAAGATTCCATCCACTCGTGATTCACTCTTGCAACATGGTATAGCAACATCGGATGATGTCTTTTCGTAAAATCAGTGTTTTTGCCACTGTATCTAAAAGAGAAGAAGTGTGATAACCATGGGGTCGGAGATGATTTCTTGCTCATTCTAACCCCTGCACTATTGGCGGGAAATGTTTTCAACAATCAATGTACGAAAGGGAAGTGCCTGCTACCTAGAATCAAAATCAGAATCATTACGTTGGTTCTTCGTAAAATCAAAACCAGTGCGTCGGTGACGCACTCTTTGACTCGGACGCCAGCGCTCTCATACCAATGTAGAAGATTGGATGGAATCCTTGACCCATCATGCCAAACACGTGGTGCTTGAGAGTCTCGACCCTCATGACATCCCGTCCAACCGCCAACAGGCTACAGACCCCCAGTTGCACCACGTGGTGCAGGTTGCGTGCTACAACTATGCACTTACAAATTTTCATGCTACATTCATGGCCTATTTCTCAACAAAATTTGAATTAACATTAATTAGGCGTGGAGATTTTGACCAACTGCCCTGGTTTTCATTGATAATAGTTTTGGACAACTTCGATCACCTTCCAGAGTTGTCGATTGATTTGTTGTGGAATCATTATGGAATGTGGTCTTGAAGAAATTTGTTGGCCTGTCTCAAAGAAGCTAGTTAAGCCGCATTGTACGTGCCACTTTTCTTAAGCACAAAAGGCCTCAAGTATGCCTGAAGTTTGTTTGTGGACTTGTTTATACACACCTGATCGACCTAACGCTTATGATGTAAGTTCAGTTACTACTAGCTATTACATAAAAATGTCACATTATTTTGAATTCTACTTTTCTCCAACTTCAACCTATTCAGTATGTATGTTCTGCTTGGGGTAAGAGGCATGAGGGATTAGGTTTTTACCTCACTGTTTTGAGGGTGGTTAGTGTAACACAACAAAAGTTTCAAACAGAACCTAAATTTTACAGTCAAGAATGGACTGTCGTAATTATTACTTGATTGCGACAGTCAATGGACACTGTTCCGCGACTGACACCATGAGGTCGCGTCAAGTTTGACACAAACGCGTGAAGCAAGCAATGGAAATCGAATCAAATCGAGTATCTCGACAAGAGTTACGGTCAGGAAGTTTCCACCGTTATTTCTAAAGAAATACATAAATAATTATGAATAAACATCAAATCATAACGTTATAAAGAAACAACAACGTAGCTTTGAAAGGGCAAGGCAGGCCATGACGACTCAGGCAAGGAAAGACCACTCTGACGAGGAGGATGGTCATTCAATTTTGCAACGCGAACTTTTCCGAGCTCACCGAGACCTTTCGACGGTAAGTCCCAACTTCCGCGTTACATTTGGTACCAGAGCCAGAACGACCGGTGACCTCACCGCTCGTCCTCATCCCTCCGTGCACTTCGTCACGTTGCACGGGGAGACGTGTGCCCATCGATGAGTGACAGTCACACTTCGCAATTGCGCTGGTGGAACGTTACCCGCCCACTACTCCACATCCACCACTCGCTCACTCTCACCCTCTCCAACCTTGGAGTTCCTACTTCTTCCCAACTACTCCACCCTCCTAAAACCTCTCTCTCTCTCTCTCTCTCTCTCTCTCTCTCTCTCTCTCCTCTCATTCTCACCTCGTCCAACCGCGAAGTCGCGCCAGTATCCGTTTTGCCATGAGGAGAGGCCGACGGGAGGAGGTTGGCCGAAGCAGGAGGTTGCTAGACCAGCTGCTTCCGTGGCCATGAGCTGCTACAACGGCAAGGGAGGCATTCAAGGGCTAATTGGGAGTGACCAAGCCTCCAAGGCCGAATTTCTTTTTTTTTCTCGACGGCTAGAGAGACTTCCGAGTCAACCCCAGGTTCCAGGGTGGAAAGGAGGAGGGAGGAGCCATATATTAGCCTCCGGACCTCCAAATTTCAAGCCGTTTTTTTTGTTGAGCTAAAAAAAAATTTCTACTTGATTTTTTATTTAGAGGCCGTCCTTGTACTATTTGGCCGTGGCTATTCTATTTCTCAAGAGATTCTCGCTCTCCTTTGGATTCCAAGAGTTGTGACCACATCTTACTTTCAGAAATTTTGTGCTACCTCCTTAAAAAAAATCTCTCAGCAGCGACCAACCTCCGTCCAAAAAAAAAAAGAGAAATAAAAAAGGGTGAAGGAGGAATTCTCAAAAGCCACCTCGGTCCACCTCTCACGAGGTGAAGGAGGGTACGCTTTGGGAACCTCGGCCCACCACTCTAAAGGGTGAAGGAGAAATTCTCAAAAGCCACCTCGGTCCACCTCTCACGAGTTGAAGGAGGGTACGCTTTGGGAACCTCGGCCCACCACTCTAGAGGGTGAACGAGGGACTCCTCAAAGCCACCTCGGTCCGCCTCTAATGAGGTGAAGGAGGGCACTCTTTGGGAGCCTCGGCCCACTGCTCAAGAGGGTGGAGGGAACCTCCCAAGCTACCTCGGTCCACCTCTTACGAGGTGAAGGAGGGCAAGCTTTCAGAATGTCACCCACCTTCCAAAAAGGATTTGAAATGAGGCACACCTTGACTACCAGTGTGTCCTCCACCCATTTCAAAAAAAAAATCAAATCACAAAGGAAGGAGGCTGGAAAAAGGGTGACCCGTAGCGAGGCCTTACAAAAGCAATGGCAGGCCTCGGGACCGGACTTTCTGTGGTTATGGGGCATCCTCCAAACGTCAGCCCACGCCGCTCAAATGAGAAAACACCAATGGGGTCCAAGGAGCGTCGCGGGACGTTGGCACCGGTGAGCCACCTCGTAAAGCCACGCCGAGAGCCAGTGACGAAAGGGGGAAAATCTCGACCGGCATCGCCAAGAGACAAGACGCCAAAGGCTCCTAACAACGAGCAAGAGAACAAAGGTGCCCACGCAGTGGAACCACACGATGATAGGCAGCCTCGCAAGTTGATCATTGAGCTCGACTTCGGCCACGATGCTCAACCGACTCCGGCCAACGAAGGCTCGAAGGCTGCTGAAGAGGGTGCAGCCATTGTTGCCAACTCCAAGGACGTTGTCGACGGTGGTGAGCATGGGGACGAGTCCCCGGACGAGCCAGCGGATCGGGTGGTCACCGAGGCCGAGGAAGACATGGACGAAGAATTTGAGGCCCACAAAGCCGCCAGCAAAGGCAGTGAGGCCAGAAAGTCCGCATCGATGGAAGCGACTGAGGAGGTAGATGTGGAGCAACTGTCTCAACGTGCTGATGGAGGCGTTCGTACTGTTCCTCGTGTTGAGGGTGAGGGAGGCCACCGAGCGAACCCTCCAAGCGTCGTGGTGGCAGAACGTGCACTTGGTAGTGTTGCACGCCGCCTCAACGTCAAAGGCCAACTCGACAAGCTTCGCGCTTGCCTTTTGGCAGAAGACATGGATATTGCGGTGACCATCATGGGTGCTCTGGCGTATGATGGTGACGTGGTTCGCGCCAGCCTTCGTGAACGGGTGTCCACAACGCAATGATTCAATGAGAGGCTGTATGAAGAAAACGCCAAGATGGTCTGCGAGTTTGCAGCTGCTGAGCACAAGGCAAAGGTGGCGGAGCAGGAAATTGAGACACTTCGCGCGAAGGAAGCAGCGAACCAGCGGGTGGTGCTGAATGCGGCCGTGGGAGCGACTTGCCATGCAGCCGAGGGTGAGGTGGAGCAGATCTTTGAGCGTCGTGAGCGTGCAAGCATCGAGAATATACGCAGGACTGCTCAAAATGCGCTTCACGCCCCGGTCGGTGGACCTGTCCCACGGGCACAAGCTAACGCACCACGGATGAGGGTCGCAGCAGCACCACCCCCAGCCCAAAGGATGGGTGCAACCAGCAACCGCGTGGTACTGGAGCCGGCGGATCGCTACGATGGGACGGGAGACATTAACACGTTCCTCAAAATTCTCGACCGCCACCTACGCCTTGCCTAGGCTGACAAGGAGGAGTGGGGTGCTCAAGGGATGCTCTCCCTCAAGCCTCAACCCTTTGAGAAGCTGACAGAGCTTTGCGAGGAGAAGCAGCTACAGACCGACCCGAGTTGGGAGGAGTACTACGTACTCATGCGCAGGCTCTTTTCCAAACCCGATGACTCCCAGAAGGCGAAGAAAGAGTTGGAAGCTTCCATGCAAGGAGACATGTCTTTGGAGAAGTATGTGGATACTTTTCTCAAGACAGCAAAGAAGGTGGACGAGCGTCACTTGATGGAACAAGCCAAGATCGACCTCTTTCTGACAGGTTTGGCCAGCCCACAACTTCGGATTTTCTGCCTCCAGGATGACGGAAAGGAGTGGGAGAGTCTGCGCGCCCTTGTGACACGCGTGCGCAAGGTCTATAAGATGAACTCTGGCCTTTGGGATCGCGATGCGTGCGAGAGCCGTACTTCACGTGAGACACCAGCTCCAACAGGCAGTGCCGCAAAGCGCTCTGCAGACGCCGCATTGGAGCCGTCAAAGAAGTTTCGCTGTCATGGTGGAGAGAACACAACCCGCACCGCTGTCATCTACAGAATCTGCAACAAGGCTGGACATATCGCACGTGACTGTCGTCATCGCGAACATCAGTCACAGCAGCAGTAGGGACTGTAGCACAGCCAGGAACACCACAGGCCTGGTTTGCGCCATGGCGGTGGCCAGCATCATCCGAATGGCGGAGGTCAGAACCACTTCCATGGTGGTGGCCAGTAGCAAGGTGGGCAGCGCCAGGGCCATGGAAATGCCCCAGCAGGCCAGGGGCGCCCTCAGGGGGGCCAACGCCAGGGCAAGGCCTTTGCAACTATGCAACGTCCTGGTACACACGGTGGCTAGCGTGGACACGGACGCCCTCGTGAGGAGGATCAGGATTTTGAGGGAGGAGCGGCCGGACGCGCTCGCCGCTCCCAGCATGGCCATGAGCAGGATTTTCAGGATCCTCAGTAGCCACGAGTGGACAGCTATCTGGGGTTGCCGTGAGTCATGGAAAGGACGAGGGTAGAATATTCATGTTTTGTGATGATGATCTCAAAAACTTTGAGTTTCTTTCAGCACAATGTTTCTCAACAATCTATGCACCATTCATAAATCCTGAGTCCCTCTTCCATGATTGCTTATGTCCACTTGTGTATGCAACCAAGGAAAACCTGGAAACCCGTACATGCTTGGTTGTTCCTACAAAGGAAACTTGGCTCTCTGTTTTGGAAGCTGCACATGAGGCTCACACGAGAAATTCTCTAACATCAATCACGGTGGCTGTACCTGTCAGTCCAACGATGAACATGTCTGCCTTCAAAGGGTGGAAGCTTTTAGCATCGTTCACAAAAGGACACCGCATGTGGGAACAGATGGATGGTATGATGGAGCTCTGAAGAAGCACTCATGCCTATCGCATTTACCACTTGAAGGGGAAACCCCCATCAAGTCTTTTCCTATGCAAGTCTGAGACAAGGATGACCATGCAATTTGATGGCAAGCTTGCAGGTGTTCCAGCACGTATCCTTGCTGACACTGGAGTAGATGACTCCTTTGTGAGTGGAGCATTTGTGTGCACGTGGCAGTTGAAGTACACTCCTCGTACAGGTACGGTGATTGTCGGTGATGATAGGGAGGTGCCGGTTATCGGTGAGTGTACAGCACGACTCACGTTGCCCGGCTTCACAACCACTGTTCGCCTAACGGTGTTGGACCTCATGGACCCCTTCGATGTTGTGCTAGGAGATCCATGGCTAGTGAGCCACAAAGCGCTGATGTGCTTCACCTCGAAGACGTTACGAATCTGTAGTGGACGACGGACTATCACTTTGTCTCCAATATCCCAGATTCAGCGTCCTAAAGCTCTATCCCAAGCCAGCCTCACAGCACTCCTAGTGAAACGGCGGCTGAGGCAGGGCTGTCGGTATCTCCTGGCAACCCTGGAGAAACTTGATGATGAGGTGGAGAGTAACGTACCCTCAGGGGTTGCCACAATCCTCTCCGAATTCTCAGACGTGTTTGAACCTCCACCGGATGGGTTCCCACCCAGGCGTGAGTCGGTCACACCATCCCATTGGAACGGGGGGTTGTGCCCCCCTTTTGATTGGTGTATCGTTTAAGTCCGGCAGAAAGACAAGAAGCCGAAACACAAATCAAGGAATACCTCAGAAAAGGCTGGATTGAACCAAGTTTGTCCCCATTCGGGGCTCCCATCCTCTTTATGAACAAAAAAGATGGAGGTTTGAGGATGTGCGTAGACTACCGGGCATTAAACAAACTCAATGTGAAAAACCGATACCCGCTCCCGCGCATCGAGGACCTATTTGACCAGCTTCAAGGAGCGAAAGTCTTCACGTCTCTGGATCTATCACAAGGCTACCATCAAATCCGGATCACAGAGGAGGATGTACCCAAAACGGCGTTCAGAACTCATCTCGGACACTATCAATTTCGGGTCCTCTGCTTCGGACTGACAAACGCGCCTGCAACATTCAAAGCAGCGATGAACAATATCTTCTAGGAACACCTCGGCAAGTCGGTGCTGGTGTATCTTGACGACATCCTCATCTTCTCCAAGAACGACAAAGAACACAAGCAACACCTCAGAATGGTGCTTGAGATTCTTTGTAAGAACCGTTTTTTTGCCAAGAGAAGTAAGTGCAAGTTTGCGCAGCAAGAGTTGGAGTACCTTGGTCACGTCATTAGTGGCGAGGGGATCCGGGTGGACCCTCGTAAGGTGCAGGTCGTGAAAGAATAGCCTCAACCCAAGAACGTCGGTCAGCTCCGCTCCTTCCTTGGACTCGCAAATTACTTTCAACGGTTTATAAGAGGCTATTCCACGTTGGTGAGCCCTCTCATAGCCCTGACCCGGAAGGCGAGCACTTGGGTTTGGTCAACAAAATGCAGTGAGGCTTTTGAGGCTATGAAGACGATGCTTATCTCGACACCGGTACTTGCACTCCCAGATCCAAAAAAGTCGTGGGAGGTACGTTGTGATGCATCGGTTAGAGGGTTGGGAGCCGTGCTCATGCAAGACGGCCATCCTGTTGCGTACGAGAGCCGCAAGCTCTTAGATGTAGAGACCAGGTACACCACTGGGGATCAGGAACTACTGGCAGTCGTGCATGCTTTCAAAGTATGGCGCTGCTATCTTGAAGTTGCGAGGGACAAATCGCGGTGGTCACAGACCACAATCCTCTCACGTACTTCCAGACGCAACCAAACTTTGACACTCACTTCGACACTCACTTCGACACTCACTTCGACACTCACTTTGACAGGCATGGTGGAGTGAATACAGGCATGAGTCGCTTCACATTCACCTAGCAGTACAAACCAGGACGGGCTAATGTGGTCGACCCATTTAGCCGAAACCCAACACACATGAGCTTCATGCTGAGCAACAATGAGATCACAAACCGCCACTTTGGCGTCATTGCGGCGGAGACAACATTACACACAAACCCACTCCGCCCACCTCCACGCCCATTGGTCAGTGTGAACCCTTTCAAAAATCGCATTCGAATGGGCTACATTATGGATCCTTGGTTCGCTGAGCCAAAGAACATTGAAGGACATGGCCTCGTGGAGGCTGTCGGGTTGTACTGGCATGGCGAGCAGGTGGTGGTCCCCAATGTCAACAACTTATGACAACAGATCATGTTCGAGTTTCATAATCCTCCTTCCTCAGGTCACGTCGGATAGAAAAAGATTGGACATGCTCTGGCTCAGTACTACTGGTGGCCAGGGTGGAGTAGTGACATCCGGAAGTACTACATGGTGTGTGATCTGTGCCTTTGTAACAAGACTTCGAACAAGGCACCTGCAGGGCTCCTCCAGCCTTTACAGCTTCTTGACAACCCATGGGAGTCTGTGGCCATGGATTTCAACGTGGGACTCCCGGAGACCAAGAAAAGCCACGATGTCATCTTGGTCTTGATGGACAGGGCAACACGAATGGCCCACTTCATGCCCATAACAACTCGCGTCACAGCGGAAGAGGCTGCGAGGCTTTTCTATCACGGTGTCATCAAGTACCATGGCTTACCCCTGCGCATCATCTCCGACCGTGATCCACGCTTCGCCAGTCGGTTTTGGCTTGCGTTGCAAGAACGGTTTGGAACGCGACAAAGCATGTCCTCCGCATTTCATCCCTAAACGAATGGGCAAACAGAGCGCATGAACCGCACACTCGAGCAGATGCTCCGCATATACATCGACCCAACAATGGAGGACTGGGATGAATTTTTGGCCCCAGCCGAATTTGCCGTGAACAATGCGGTCAACGAGTCGACTGGATTTACTCCATTCTTCCTCAACCACGGTTGGCATCCGGTGGTACCCGCTTCAATGGTGAAGTGCAGGGGCGGCGGTGATCAGGTGCCCTCCGCCTAGGCCTTTGTTGAGCGCATGGATGCCCTCTGGCGGGATGCCAAGGCTCATTTGTATGCGGCTCGACAGCGCCAGAAGGCCTATGCTGACCAGAGACGTCGCAAGCTGACGTTCTCTATCAGAGATTGTGTGCTTTTAAGCACATGGAATCTACGGCTGAAAATGCCGGGTGCACAAAAGATGTTGCCGAAATGTCTGGGACCCTTCACAACTACACAGAAGTTGGGAAGTGTGACCTATCGGTTGGCTCTTCCACCAGCCATGCGCATCCATGATACCTTTCACGTGAGTCTCCTCGCACCCTACACAGCGAAGGGGTTTTTTCAGCCACCCCCTCTTGCTGTCCTTGCCGCGGAAGGACAGTGTGAGGTGCACCGCATCCTCGAACACCGTGAGCGTAATTTGCACGCACGAGTGGTTAAGGAGTACCTCATCCACTGGGTCGGTTGTGGACCTGACCACAACACTTGGGAGCCAGAGTCGCGAGTGCCAACTGCGGCAATTGCGGAGTACTGGGAGGAACTGGTTGCCCGTCGGAACAAGCATGCCCTCGGGGGTACCATCCGGCACGAGTCCCCTTGAGAGGATNACTACACAGAAGTTGGGAAGTGCGACCTATCGGTTGGCTCTTCCACCAGCCATGCGCATCCATGATACCTTTCACGTGAGTCTCCTCGCACCCTACACAGCGAAGGGGTTTTTTCAGCCACCCCCTCTTGCTGTCCTTGCCGCGGAAGGACAGTGTGAGGTGCACCGCATCCTCGAACACCGTGAGCGTAATTTGCACGCACGAGTGGTTAAGGAGTACCTCATCCACTGGGTCGGTTGTGGACCTGACCACAACACTTGGGAGCCAGAGTCGCGAGTGTCAACTGCGGCAATTGCGGAGTACTGGGAGGAACTGGTTGCCCGTCGGAACAAGCATGCCCTCGGGGGTACCACCCTGGCACGAGTCCCCTTGAGAGGATAAAGGCATTGGCCCTCGGGCTGATCTTTGGCTTACTCCCGACAGCCTGTCACGGGGACGCCTGGGCACCTGTTGCGAGGTCGCTTCATGTAAGGGGGAAGGAAGCGTGGCCACTGTTTTTTGTCTTTGAAAGCTGAACTATCTGTGGACTTTGAGATGTGCCAAATCACGATGTTATCCTCTCCATGGACTGGCGCTTTTATCATCAAAGAGGGATGGCCGTGTGCAATACCACTTATTCACAAAGGATGAAACCGAATCGAGGACGATTCATAGCTAAAGGGGGAGGAATGTAACACAACAAAAGTTTCAAACAGAATCTAAATTTTGCAGTCAAGAATGGACTGTCGTAATCATTACTTGATTGCGACAGTCAATGGACACTGTTCCGCGACCGACACCATGAGGTCGCGTCAAGTTTGACACAAACGCGTGAAGCAAGCAATGGAAATCGAATCCAATCGAGTATCTCGACAGGAATTACTGTCAAGAAGTTTCCACCGTTCTTTCTGAAGAAATACACAAATAATTATGAATGTTTATGAAATCATAACATTATAAAGAAACAACAACGTAGCTTTGAAAAGACGAGACGAGCCATGATAACTCGTGCAAGGAAAGACCACTCCGACGAGGAGGATGGTCATTAAGTTTTACAATGCGAACTTTTCCGAGCTCGCCGAGACCTTTCGAAGTTAAGTCCCACCTTCCGCGTTACAGTTACGCTAGGCGCTCTCTTCAATTGAGCAGCAGCAGTTATGGGCGAGGCACCGACTGCCACTCCGCGTCTGCTACACCCTCCGGTGCTGGCCCATCATCTCCCTCCTTTTCCTTCCTACTGGCCGTTGCTCACCAGTAGCTCAACACCTTGTCCGCGCATTGGCAGATTGGCCTTCCGCCGAATCCAGAGACTCCTTTGCTCGGCAGGACCGACCACAACTAGGGCTGAGTCTGGTGCAGTCGCGAGATCTCTCTTTCTCAACATGAATGGTGGGGGCGGGTGCGGGCAACAGGGAGAGGAGACAAGCCAGACCGCCACGACCGCCACCGCTGCTGCTGCTGCTGCTGCTGCTGCCGCACCCGCATCGAAACAAATTCAGCAGAGCTCCAACACTTCTGTGACTTCAGCGCTGCTGAGCGGCGAAGTTGGGAAGAGAGCAGGAGCAAGCAGAGCAGTAGGACTTTCCACGGGACAGAAGATTCAACCCGGTGAGAAGAGGGAGAAGAAGAAGAAGGGGTTGCAGGACGAGCCCCCAGATTTCCTCAAGCCTGATGGCGGCGGCGATGAGGAGTCGGAGGAGGCGGCGGATGACAACAGCGGCAGTGGAGGAAGGAGCAGAAGGCGGAGGGAGTGGCCAATGAGCATCAGCGACATCATGCACGCGGTGCGTTCGCCCTTCCTCTCAACCATTGGCTCTTCCACACTCCAAAGGACGTTTTAGTACTTTTTCTATTCTGCATAGTGGGGAGCAACACTTGGAGGGAGTGGTCAATGAGTATCAGCGACGTCATGCATGGTGCATGCATGATGCATGATGCATGATGCATGTTGCACGTTGCACGTTGCACGTTGCACGTTGCATGTTGCATGTTGCATGTTTCATGGGGAGTGAGTGCAGGAAAGGATTGGAAAACTCAACGGACGGCAATGTTGGTCTCTTTTCTCTCTACTACTTCGCTCTTCATTCTTCCACTCTTTTTCTTTTGTTCTTTCTTCTTGCGGTGTGCCTGCCCTCTCTCTGTCACACACACACTTCCTGCACCATGCACACGTCACATTCATGATGTCATGCACATGTCATGTTGATGGCGTCATGCACACATCACGATGATGTTGTCATGCTCATGTCACATGGATGGCAGTATGCACACGTCATGTTGGTTGCATCATGCACGTAATGCATTCACAGTGGTCGTGTGGTTTGGTTGTGTGTGAGTGAGCGGATGGAACGAAGGGTGGTGGGAGATGGAAGCAGAAGGATCGTCGTGGTGGGG
>SZWC01009895.1:79049-94694 GCA_023375785.1 Penium margaritaceum
CCCCTCCCTCATCTTCCTTACCCCCTGCTCTCACTTCCTTTCTCTCTTCCACACTAATCCCTGCAATGAAATCGTTAAACAGACAATAAATGCTTCTTCTGTCAGCATCATTGCCACTGCCTAAGCCGTGCCCATGGGCGCCGTGCTTGTGTCCGCAACCCTCGTGCATGCCATGCTTGTGTCCGCAGCCCTTGTGCACGCCTTAATCCATGAACTGTGTCATCCTCGTGCTGTGAAAACATGTCATGTTGAGAAAACAAACCATGCATCCGTCTGCGTTTGCATTGTCACTGTCATTCCCATAGTGTACGTGCATGTTGCTTTCCGGCCGTTTGTGTCCCAGCCAATTTGTGTCCTCTTTGGTATGTTAGGTCTCCGCGGCACTGCTCATTGCCTTACTGCGCGTGTGCAGACGGTGGACGCATCGAACCTCATCCGATGGGTGAGGCCAGCAGTAGCGGACGCCGCCGTGCACGCCCTCGGTCACCTGGCGGTGCCCAGGGAAGTGCTGACGTGGCACATGGGCGACCCGCCACGTCAGCCAAAGGACAGGCTGCGCGAACAGCTGGACGAGCCACACGCTCACTTGCATTCCCAGCAACGGGAGCGTCGAGTGAGTAGTTTGATCGCAAGTCAACTGGGAAATGCGTTGGACGTGTTTGGACTGACTGCAAGGGCTGCCGCAGCAGAGCTCCCGCAGCACCAGCCGCAACAACAAGAGCAGCAGAAGTACCAGCAGCAGCAACTGCAAGAGCAGCAGAAGCAGCAGCAGCAGCAGCTGGTTTCACACTCTCAGAGAACCTCACGAGTGATCTACAATGACGCTGCTACCATTTGTGAAATGAGAGGGGGCCGAGAGCAGCCTGCCGACCCTGCTGTCTCAATCGAGGGCGTCAAATGTTCAACCGTGGCTGTGGACACGTGCTCGCAGCAACAATCTGTGCAGTTACCGCCAGAATCATTCCGGACGACGGAAGAAAAGATCAACCCGGTCTATTCCAACGCTGATGGTGCTCGGAATTCGAGTATCGTTTCTGTTTCTCCTATCTCAAGTGCGAATGGAAGGAAAATCACTCTCGGGAAAAGCGGGAGCAAGCTGCTTGGACAGGGTTCTACCGACCCTGTGGTTGTCGGTAAACAGACTTTGCCGAAACATGTTCGCTCCCTGATCAGCCCACGAAACGTCCTGGCCCTACTACACGTTTCATTTTTCCTTGTGGTGGTAGGAGGCGTTGCTTCTGTAGTGCAGTCCATGTGCTGCAAGGCAAGAGACCGTGGGAAGCAGCAAAAGGTGACCAGGGTTCTGCATCACCCCTGTATGGGCCAATGAACGTGGTTTTCATGAATGGACAGTGAAAAGGATGTTTCACCTGAAGCTGGTGAGGGAGCAATCAAGCAGAAATGGAAGATGAGCAACCAGTGGGGCAATTGTCCGTGGAAAGGAATGACCATGACACGCCTATCACTTGTACCAATAACAGGGCATATAACCCTCAGAATTAGGGGCAAAACTTGTGTTGAACACTTGCTTTGTCATGCAATTGTAGTTGGTGGGGGAGGAAGGAATGCTCGAGTCTGATTGCATGCACACCAAGCATTACAAGAGAAGAAGTGCAATGGGTGAGAAAATGGATTTCAGAGTACCGAAAGACGTGAGAGGAAGAGGCTCAGAAAGTGCTAGGAAACTTCCTAGCCTTGTTGTCATTGACATGGCGATGCTGTCGAGTCGACCGATGCATAAGCACGTTGGTGTGCGGAACAGCAAGGTTTGGGCTAGTGAAATGCGCCAAGTCTCGTTAGCGTCAAAAGCTTACCACTTACAAGGAAACAACATGAATACCTCACAAGGCCCATGGGGGTCACGCAGGCGACAAGCTTTACCTGACAAGCAGATATCATGAATTTGGTTCACGTTTCACCTTCTTGCGAAGGACCCACTTGGCCTCTATAGCCTTCCGCCAAGACCGGAAGTTGACAATTTCATAGGCATTGTGCTCACAGATAGCTCTCAGCCTCACAAGCACCATGCCACAACTTTGCTTCCTCATCCAATAACGTCGCCTTTATCGTTCCTAAATGAGGCGTCATCGAGGGAAAGCTCTGGTGGCCAAGACGTGTTGCAGTTCGTTGGCCACTCAGAACTCTATGTCCTCTTGCCTCCCACATTCTCCAGACACTCATGTACAGATTGAATGACCATGGTACTCCCTGGGGAGATGGCTGACACGATCATCCTGACTGGAACCGCCAACGCCCTCAAGCTGTTGCTGGACCCAGGGGCGCTGTCTGGCGCCAATGTTACCATGTCATGACTTTACATGATTCTCTATGACTCTCTGTGTGATGCGGTAGATGCTAGGGCCGTACATTCTCATTGTCGTGCCCTGCATCATTTTATCTTGCCCTACTTGTGATGAGGGAGCTGCATATTGCCCGGGTGCTGATCCTTAGGGGGCCACCATGCCGGTCTTGACCGTGCGTTGGTGAGTAGCCGCCCTCGGTTAATCCGAGAGGTCGGGCTCGACCCCCGGGTGGCGGCACTTGCCCACTCGAGCTCGACGCTCGTGGTGAGCAAGTGCTCACCGGTACTTCTCGCTCTCGCCCCCCATTGTCCCTCTTGTCTTGGTTGGGTGCAAAACTCTAAGCAAGTTACCGCATCCATGGCGTGTACCGTGCATCGCGTGTTGTTGCTCTCACCCGTCCCACCACACGCGGTCTAACCAAGCAACTTCCTAGCAACTACTGGTATCAGAGCAGTGAGGATCCTACCACACCGCTCGTCGATCCTGGTCCTTGATCTCCCGCGGCCCACGCCTCTCATGGCCCGTTCATTTCAGTAGCGGATGTTCTTCGCCGCCGGCCGTCTCTTCGGCCTGGAGCAGCAGCACAGTTAGACGATGCTGCCCTCACTCATTGGTAGCCCACTGCAACCGTTCTCGCTGCCCCTCTTGGCTGCTCTCGACTCTTCGAGATCATCGGGTGCTGTACCGCCCGCCAGCCCGTTCTTCGCGGCCTTCGCTGCCCTGAGCTACTTGCCAGCTCCCGGTCCCTGACCTTTCTTGCAGCTGCTCTCAGCCGCTCTCCATTCTCAGCATTCCCTCTCGGCTGCACGCGGTGGCCCTCGGGCTCCCCATCACCCTCGGGTGCCCCTCTCACCGCTCTCGGGCTCTTCGCGACTCTCCGTCGCCCCTCAACTGCTCTTCGGTGCTACCCACCCTCAGTTGTTCTCTGGGCTGCTCTTTCAGCCATCCCTTCTCTCCCCGTTGTTGTCCGCAACTGCACTCGGCTTTCCGAGACGGCACTTCCGCATCTCCAAGCTCTACGGGCAACCTCGAGCACCCTCACGGCTCTCTGTGCATCACCGTACATCTCAGCACACCACCGTGCCTCTGCACATTCCTTTCATCTCCACTGTCTCCATCCTGGATTCACCGCCGCTCGACGGACCCCCCGACGAGGAGCTTGACTCTCCTCGGACTGCTGCACGTCACGCTGACGACGAGTGGGAGGACCCAAGGGACCACGACCCCCCGTCACCACCAGACTATGACATACCCCTCTGGTTTCGCATGCTTGACTCAGACCACTGGCGAGGTGATTTAGAGAGGGAAGCTGTTGAGCGCGAGGAGGAAATCAACCGGCAGGTTTACACAGCGGACGATCTGCCGCCATCCCCTCCTCGCCGTCGAGCAATGCAACCTGCAGCCGGCACCCCACCTTTCACATCCGCGTCTACTACCAACACCATTGCCGATTCATCTCCCGCCACCGCTACCTCTGCTGAGACATCACCAACCCCAGGGGTCCCTGGCGTCATCCCTGTACTTCACGTGCATTAAAATTCCATCGGCTTGGCTGGAGCCGTGCTTGACGCAGCAGCAGGGGCGGCTGCAACCTTCGCTGCCACTGCCCGTGCTTGCAGGGCGCCCACTCAAACGGCAGTTGGGCGTGCAGAAGACGCATACGCCCACGCTGCAGCCTCTCTCACACTGCTTGCAGCAGCAGCAGCAAACGTTGCCA
Source organism: Penium margaritaceum (assembly GCA_023375785.1). NCBI lineage: Eukaryota > Viridiplantae > Streptophyta > Zygnematophyceae > Desmidiales > Peniaceae > Penium > Penium margaritaceum. Next base: position 83,070 of record SZWC01009895.1, read on the forward strand.
CTCAGGTCACTGCAGCAGCAGCTTCTGTTGCAACTGCAGCCTCATTTGCAGCTGACGCTACTGCAGCCGCTGTTGGCTCCATCCGCGCCTCTACCGGATCTGCCGTTCTGACTCCCACAGGCGCTCTACTACCACGTCACCAGACTGGTGAGATTCTCTCTCACCCTGACTTCTCTCTCATCTCACCTCCTCTCCTCTCTTGTCTAATTTCTCTCCCTCTTCTTGACGCCCTAGCTCTCCCACCATGCCAGGACAGGAAGACAAGCTAGAGGCCCTCCAGGCCGCCCTTAGTGAGGCCCAAGCTGAGCGCCGCAAGGCGCAAGATGAACTTGATCGTGAACGCGACGCGCAGCAGGAACTAGCCGCCTCAGTAGCTGCCCTAGTGTTCGAGCGTCTCCGCTCTATCCCAGTCTTTGCTGCATCCATTCCTGCTGACAAATCAGGGTCTACAAGTTCATCAGCCCCACCAGGGGGTGGGGCAGCCAACTCCTCCTCTTCCTCTCCCTCCACTGTAGCAGTCTCTGCTGGTGCTGCCCCACCAGCACGCCAAAAGGATTTTGAAACACCGCTGCCTCACTTCACCTCAAAGCTCACCTTCACTTTTGGGAGACACGCTTCAGCGCGTGGGCTCAGGGTGAACTACTATGGGAGTACTACTCGCCTGCGAAGCCACCGTTTGTCCCCCAGCCAGCGGAGGCGGCCCGTGCTGTACGGGCACTCATCAATGCCGGTCCCGAGAACCTCCTGGATGACATCGGTACGTACAATGCCGATCCCATCAGAGGCACCACTGCTGATCCGGTGGGAGCTTATGCACTCATTCGTCGTCGGAAGACCATCACTGGACACGGTGCTCAGAGTGCTCTCACCGTGCAAATCAACACCCTGCAGATGCGGGCGGATGAGACTGCAGATGAGTATTGGGCGCGCAGTTTGCGACTGCTGAGGGACCTTGGGAAAGCTGCCCCAGGTCCACTCTCTGCCTGCCTTTCTATTGTCGTTGGCCTCATTCCTGAACTGTCTGATCTCTACCTTCATGTCTCCCAGGCCGAGCTAGAGCGTCTTGCCTCTTCGCCTGTCCCTGCCGATGCCCCACCGGGCATTGGCCCATTGTTTGACTTCACTGCTGCACGTCTCACTGACTGGTGGAACTCACTTCAAAACAAACGCATGCATCGCGCCGCCATTGCAGCAGTCACTACATCCTCACCCCCTTCCTCCACTGCAGCTTCTTCTGCTNGACGGCCACTACTCTGACCGCTCCTCCGATCGCTCCTCTGAGCGCTCCTCTGATCGCCGCGATGAGGAGCGCACCCTTGAGCGCCGCCTGGCCGAGCTGCTTCATCTTCGCACTCAGGGAGGTGAGAGTGTGGGTGGCCAACCCTCTGCTTTGTCCTGAGCGTCTGATGTTGCCCTCCGTGGCTCTCCCTCTGGTGGTGTGCAATGGGAAATGCCTGATGATCGTGCTTGGATTGAAGAGTGGCAATCTCACACGTACCCCTCACGCCTCGGTCATACATCTTCCTCCCTTCGTGGCACTGTTGCTGTCTGTCTGGTGTTGCCCTCCACTCGTGCATCGTCTAGCCTCTAGATCATTGATTCAGTGGCCACCCATCACATGACATCCTGTCGTTCCTCCTTCGTATCCCTCCGACCCGTTCAGTCTGTCTGCTCTGTCCGAACTGGCTCAGGCCAGCTTCTTCCTGTCCAAGGTGTTGGTGTCGTTCGTTTTGTTGGTCCCGGGGGCACTGTGTACCTCCCTGACATCTTGTGAGTTCCTGACCTCGAGGTCAGTCTTCTCTCAGTGACCACCCTTGACGACCAGGGCATGGACTTCTCGTCCAGCTGCGGTCTTGCATCCATCTCCCTCCGGTCCTCTGGCCGTGTTGTTCTGCGCGGCATTCGCTGTGATCGCTTGTTCCGTGTCCCTCTCACGCTGCCCTCACCTTCCGCTGCCTCTGCCTTTGTACATGTTGCCCCCTCTCTGTCTCCTGACCATACTGATCTCCTGCATCGTCACCTCTGTCACATTCACACTGCCGCGATCCAGCGCCTTCTTCGCCTCCAGCCTGCTCATGGCCTTGACCCTGCCACGTTTCCCCCTCCGTGCACGTCCACCTGTCTTGACTGTGCCACGGGCAAAATGCACTGCTCTCCCTTCTCCACCTCTGAGTCCACCACCTCGCATCCTCTTGACCTAGTGCATGCCGATGTCATGGGCCCCTTACCCCAGGATTTCCTGGGTGGCATTGGTCGGTACGTCCTGTGTCTTACTGACGACTTCTCTCATTACCGTTGGGTCTTTGCTCTGCGGCACAAAAGTGATGTTGCTGACGTCATTGAGTCCTGGCTCCCTCAGGCCGAACGCGCATGTCAGCGCTCCCTGCGTGTATTCCGCACTGGCCGTGGTGGTGAATTCTATGGTCCCACATCCCGCTTCCTTGAGTCTCGCGGGGTCAGGCTTGAGTCCACCGCTCCCTACACTCCCCAACAAAATGGGGTGTCTGAGCGCTGGAACCGCACCCTTGCTAACGGTGTTCGTTCTCTACTCTCTGCCTCTGGACAGTCTCCTCTCTTTGCCTTTGAAGCCATGTCCTACATGACGTGGGTCTGGAATCGCATCCCACATGGACCCCTTCCTCGCACTGTCACCCCCTTCGAGCGATGGACTGGCCGCCGTGCTGACCTTCGGCTTGCCCGCGTTTGGGGCTGCCTTGCCTCCGCTTGGGTACCCTCCGACCAACGCGATGGCAAACTGTCCTCGCGTGGTCGACTTTGCATCTTTCTGGGCGTCTCTCCCTTCTCCAAAGCATGGCGCTTTTGGGATCCTTCCCGCTGTCTTGTTGTTGAATCTCGTGACGCCCTGTTCTTTGAGCATCTGTTTGAAGGTGACGCTCCCCGCTTCGGTGGGTCCCTCGCTCCGCCTCTTCGGGGTGGGGGTGGCTCTCTGCCCTCCGGGCCAACTCTTCCTCCCTCGGTACGTCCCTCGGTTCCCCCTGTCTCACCTTCTGCTCCTCTGGGCTCTCCATTGTCTACGTCCCCCTCCCCGGCTTCCTCACCCGTCTCGGGTCCCTTGGACTCGCCCAGCACCTCCAGCGCCCCTATCGGCTCCCCTGCCGGCTCCTCCTCCTCTACCACTCTTGGTGCTGTCTCTGAGCCTCTTGTTGCCTCGGAGCCCCCTGTTGCCTCGGAGCTCCCTCTTGCCTCGTCCTCTCCCTCTGGCTCGCCTTGCCCTGTTGCGCCCTCCTCCTCTGAGCGCCCCCCGTCCATTCTCCCAGTCTCACCCTACATTCACGGTGGTCGCCTTCGGTCTCTTCCCTCTCAGTCTCAACCGGTCGTCTCTGGTGACCCTGGCCTCCGTGCCCTTGGTCTCACTGCCTCTAGTCTGTCTGCAGCCTCTTCTGTTGTCCATCCCAGCACCGCACTTGGCTACTCTCTTGTCGAACAAGAGTTCCACTCCGCGGTGACCTCATCCGTTGCTGGGTATGTAGCCTCATGTTTTGCAGCTGCCGGCCTCTCACCTCTTTCTCCCGAACCGCAGACTGTTCAGGGAGCCCGTGGTGCCACTGACTCCCTATTGTGGGAGCAGGCCATGAAGGCCGAGCTTGATGCACAGTCTGATCATGGCGTGTATGAGCTTGTTGATCTCCCACCCGGTCGCAAGGCAGTTGCTGCCAAATGGGTGTACCGTCGCAAACTGAATCCAGACAACACGGTTGAGCGATACAAGGCTCGTCTCACGGCCAAGGACTTCTCTCAAATCCCAGGAGTAGACTTTGATGAGACCTTTGCCCCAGTCGGCCGCTACACCACAGCCAAAGCTCTACTCAGCCTAGTCGCACAGCATGACTGGGAACTTGAGCAGATGGATGTCAACAACGCCTTCCTTCATGGCAAGCTCGACGAAGAAATCTACATGGTTCAACCACCAGGCTTCTCTGATGGCACAAACCGAGTTTGGCATTTGCGCAAGGCCCTCTACGGTCTCAAGCAGTCTCCACGGTGTTGGAACCAAGAGATTACAGCCACCCTTGAAAAATGAGGGTACAAACAGAGTGCAGTGGATCCAGCCCTCTTTCTCGGGCCCCCCACCAAACCACTTGTTGCCATTCTTGTGTACGTGGATGACCTCCTCATTGCCTCTCCCGATGCCGCCTCTGTGACTGCCGCCAAATCCCTTCTGCAAGCGGCATACAAGATGAAAGATCTTCGTCAAGCCCGTGTCTTTCTAGGGATGGAGTTGGAGCGTGATCGTGCACGACGGGTCTTGCATGTGCACCAGGCTGCATATGTGCGTAGCCTGGGGGAGCGCTTTGCGCCACTCCTTACCTCCATTCCCACGGCGTCCACTCCCATGACGCCTGCCGGGCAGTCTCTCTTGAAGTCACTTGATCTCACCAAACTGGGGGAGGCAGTGGATACCACTGACTATCTCCAAGTCATTGGCTCCCTAATGTACCTCGCCACTACTACACGTGCAGATGTTGCCTTTGCAGTGAACTTCTTGTCACAGTTCTCCCAGTGTCCCCGGGAGTGGCACCTTGAGGCAGCCCTGCGAGTGGTGCGGTACGCTCTCTCCACCCCCCGTGTCGGACTGCTCTTTCGTGCACAGCCCTCTGTCGTAGTAGATGGCTTCACGGACAGTGATTGGGCGCATGATTCTGATGCTCGCAGCCGCACGGGATACATCTTCTTGGTCGGTGGCACTGCAGTTTCCTGGAAAAGTGGCAAGCAAGGGTGTGTGGCACGCAGCACTGCTGAGGCTGAGTATGTCGCACTGGGCGCAGGCACTTGTGAAGCTGTCTGGCTGTGTCGCCTATTACAACAGCTACGTGTACCCATCCGCTGTATCACTCTGCGCTGTGATAACCAAAGCACGAAGGCCATTGCAAAAAACAGTGGCATGCATCATTCACGCACCAAACACATCAATGTGGAGCATCATTTTGTTCATGAGTGCATTGCTGCTGGCATTGTCCAGGTCGCTTGGGTGGATACACGGTCTCAGAGAGCTGACTTTCTCACTAACGCCCTCAGTCGCAATGTCTTCAAAAGTGCTGTTCACTCTGTGGGTCTCATCAGTCCGCATGAACCTGGTTGATTGCTCGTATTCCCTCTCTGTGCTCATCGCTCGTGACTACTCTCTGTATGTGTGTGGGTTGCTTGTCTGCGGGTCATGGGGGAGTGTTGAAGTTCGTTGGCCACTCATAACTCTATGCCCTCTTGCCTCCCACATTCTCCACACACTCATGTACAGATTGAATGACCATGGTACTGCCTGGGGAGATGGCTGACACGATCATCCTGACTGGAACCGCCAACGCCCTCAAGCTGTTGCTGGACCCAGGGGCGCTGTCTGGTGCCAATGTTACCATGGCATGACTTTACATGATTCTCTATGACTCTCTGTGTGATGCGGTAGATGCTAGGGCCGTACATTCTCATTGTCGTGCCCTACATCATTTTATCTTGCCCTACTTGTGATGAGGGAGCTGCATATTGCCCGGGTGCTGATCCTTAGGGGGCCACCATGCCGGTCTTGACCGTGCGTTGGTGAGTAGCCACCCTCGGTTAATCCGAGAGGTCGGGCTCGACCCCCGGGTGGCGGCACTTGCCCACTCGAGCTCGACGCTCGTGGTGAGCAAGTGCTCACCGGTACTTCTCGCTCTCGCCCCCCCTTGTCCCTCTTGTCTTGGTTGGGTGCAAAACTCTAAGCAAGTTACCGCATCCATGGCGTGTACCGTGCATCGCGTGTTGTTGCTCTCACCCGTCCCACCACACGCGGTCTAACCAAGCAACTTCCTAGCAACTACAAGACGCACGCCTCCATACTCAATCTGACCACGACAAGATCATTTGCGACATCCGAAGCAGCCAAAAATCTACAAGAGGACAATTGGTGGCCGAGTTGGCATGTTTGGTGCACCCCACTTTAGTCTTAGTGGAAAAACAGGCCAATGGTACTAGGCTCGCCACTCTCAACACAGCAAGTGGGTCGTCTGGGTACCGAGTCAACCGTCTGTTGAGCCCCATAGGCTAGTGGTCAAAGACGGCCACAGTGCTCATAGGAGTATCCTGATGCAGCGGTGCTCAACCTCGGGGCCACAATCACAATGGCTGCAGGCTTGCAGAGAAGGGGAGAGGGTGCAACTACAGGAGACTCATGGATTGACGCTTGCTTGCATACAGGGGGAAGAGGTGCAGACATGGGACTAGGTGTGTCAGGGGGGACCGCCACCGGCAAGGGATCAAGTGTGCTAAAAGGGACTGACATGGGCATAGGGTGAGGTGTGCCGCAGGTGACTGACACAGACACGAGATCAGGTGTGCCTATAGGGACCGATACAAAAATACGACCAAGTGTACGTGAGGGGACTCAAACCAGCACTGGATCAGTTGTATGAATAGGGACAAAGCCACTAGACCCGTAGCCAAGACAGCTGGATCGTTATCCGTCGTAGACCAGACCACAAGAGAGGAGGTTTGGAAGGCGCCACAAGCAGGTCTAGAATTCCCCATCCGACTGGAAGCCACACAGGTGGGAACGTGTTCAGCGGCTAACAACAAAATGTTAGACAGGTCGCGGTATGTGAGAAACTCAAAGAAGAGAGCATCTCTAGACTTGACAATGCATTAGTGACCGGGGGTCCCAAAAGCGTCAGATCTTCGACTACAAAATTTTCCAAGGCACACATGCGACCCCGAGATGAGACCTTGGACCCATGCTGATCCTCGTTGTACGAGACGCAAGCGCGAGATCATAAATATATGTGAGATAAAAGGAGGCACGATGGCCGAACCACACCGCATACGGTGGGACATGGTCCGAAAGAGGATCATAAGGTAGGCGATCCTAGGCCCACATCATGTAGGAGGAGGCCTCAAAGGCAAAGGGACTAGGGAAAACCGAACTTTGATCGCATTGTGCAAACTGCATCCTCCATGGTGCGGTTCCAACCCTTAGACCCACCATTATGCAATGGCGTAACACGGGCGGAGAGCTGGTGAAAAACACCGTGCTCACCAAAGATGGTGTCCATCTTGCATAGAAACTTGCCAACACGGTCTATGCCGCACACATGGAGGGTGTGACGAGACTGGCGGTCGGCCATCACCAGGCACAGGCGGACCATCAGGACAGCATCGCTCTTCTGGCAGAGATTGTAGACCACACTGCATGGAGGTGAAGTCATCAGACGGGGTGAGAATGTATCAACGATGATCCACTCTAACAAAAACCATGCATGAACCATGATCATGGTTGCAAAGAAGACCTATCAGACACGGTGAGAATGTATCAACCATGATCAAATAGCACATCCGAAATGGTCAAAGTGTTAGAAAAACCATCGAACATCATCCGGTGGTTCCTCTAACCCCTTGCTATTTGATCTTGGTTGATACATTGCTGGGAAGGAAATGTCATTTTGGATGTGCAATTTGATCTTCATGGATATGTTATCACCCTGACTGATGGGCCTTAAAAAGCACATCCGAAATGTACAAGGGGCAAGTCAAACCATCGAACCGCACAATTCCAGCCCCCTCAATTGGCAAGGACTAATCAGATCCCGTACAAACAGACCAAGTAGACCCAACACGACCGAGAACCACAAAGTCACTATGACGACAGGTCAAGTGATGGGTGGCACCAGGGGTAATGATCTAGGTACCTCTCGTCTCACGACCTTTTGTTGATAGTGACGAATTGGTCACAAGACACTCTGCCTTGTGTAGGACCGGGGAGACGGTTTTTTTTGCGTTAGCAACAGGTCCACGAAGCTCATAAACAGAACTGCAAAGAAAACTGCAGAGGGGGTTCCCATTGCGGTCCCCTTAATCTGACGCCATGTGCGTCCTTGGAATTCAACAAAAATGTTGTACATGACCCAATTGAGTAGCTGAGACACCAGTGGTCCTACTGGGTGTCCCACTTGTCTGAGCATGATCTCAATGAAGTACAATGCTTGGTCTAAGGGGATGCAAGGATAGAGTGCCTCTACATCATATGTGGCCAAGATACAGTCTTTTTCAATTGGGAGACAGTCAAGTTCAAGGAGTAGAGACGTGCTATCTTTGAGGCACGTTGGTTGTGAGGTGGCCAGTTGGCGTAGTTGCCAATCAACCCACTTAGACACGTTGTTCGTTACCCATGAATGGCTAGCGGCAATTGGTCTTCCCACAGCCGGGGACTTGTGCACCTTAAGAATCACATAGAAAGGGCATGGTTTGAAGCCATGCTTTGCCTCCTTGAAAAAGAAGCTCCAGATTTGAGGGGAGATCAGATTTCCATCAGCAAAGTCTTCACAGATTCAAGCAAGTGCAGCCAAAATCCTTTTGGGGTTCGCCTGTTCTTGGACGTATGTAGTTGCATCATTGAGATTTCGTCGACATTCAGAGATGTAATCTGCACGGTCCAGGACAGTGATTCCCAGATTTTTTTCTGCGTCTTTGATCAAAACAGAGTGATCTATTTGTAGTTGCTTGACCGCTGATAAGGGATATCGTTGCTTTTGTCTAGTATTGACAAGGGAGGTTGAAGAGAGAGTATTCTTCAGATCTGCTTCAAGACAAGAGATGGCGATTTCCACATCTGGACATGCAGAAGGAGGTTGCCAAAAGGGATTCGGAATCCAAAAGGTATCTCTACTCAAAGGTGGTGCATCATTGAAGTGGACAGAGAGGCGGGCCTGCCTGATCAAGCTGTTCAAGCTGCTTTTCACCATGTCATCAGGCAACACGTTGGGTTTGAACACAAAATTCAGTCCAAGGCCGAGGGCTTGAAGCTCCTTGGCTGAAAGAGACTTAGAACTGAGGTTGTGGATCCCCAAATTCGTGATCCGTGACAAGAATTGAGAAGGAGTCCGGGAGCAGAAGATCCTCAAGGCAAGAGAGAAGGCTGTGTCCATACTCAGACCTTCTTCTTTCCCTTGTCTTTTGCATGGCCTGATCCGCCGTCCTTTTTTGCGGCCTGCTTGCCCTTGTTCTTACCCTTAATCTGGTTGTCCTCGAGAATCTTTGACTTGTTAGATCCGTCATGTGGGGGGTTCTGCTGAGTCTTGGACTGATGCGTCTTCTTCTCTTGCTTAGGTCCTTTGCCAAGGAGACCCTTGGTGTTGCCAGTGGGGATTGACTTCGGCTTGGAGATTTCCCATTTGATTTCAGTCTTGAGTTCTGCCTTGAGGGAAGCCTTGGCTGAATTGAAGAGGTCACCAATGGTTGGTTCCGGCTTCATCGCGGCTTCCTTCAGTTCAGCGGCCTCACGGGTCTTCTTGCAAGCAGCGGCTTTGGTGTTGCGGATGGCGAGCTTTTCAGCTGCTGAGCGGAAAATGAGTTTGACCTTGTGGTCATACTCATCCAGGGTCTTCTTGGTCTAGGCGGAGAACTCTTCGGTAACGAAATCTTCAAAGGAGTTCGTCAGCGAAGAGGATTTCAGCTTGGCGGTGAGACTCTGGAGTTCAATCTGAAGCTCAGCACAGCGGCAGGTGATGTCCGCCTTGATGTTAGAACGCAGGTCTTTTTGAAAGGTAGCATGTTGTCGCGTTGGCTGTCAAGGTACTTGTGGTGAAACTCAGCCATGATAGTGTTGGCTTCAGCTTGACGACCGGGACGCTCGGGTCACTTGAACTGTGGGGTCTTGAGGCGGATGGAGTGGGGGACCAGGTCCTTAGCCTTCAGATCCAAGATCTTTGCCAGGTCGTTGTCAATTTCAACCAGCTGAGAAGCGATTTCCTTGATGTCAAGCAGTGCTTTGCGGCCTGTAATCCTGTGAGGTTCAGGGGCCTCTGGAGAGATTGAAAACAGGTTAGTTTCAGAAGATGTCGCGTGGCTCTGTGAGCCTTGAGGACTTTCGCGATAGCGGCGTGCTTCTTGGATGAGCCCGGTGCGTCAAGCATGACGCACAGCTCTTGTTCAGAGCGATCGTCGAAAGTGTCGGGCACCACCATTTCCTCGTCTTGGGGAAAAGCGGCGTCCTGCATTCTGACACGTTTCGCACGCGGCGAAGAATTGTAAGGAATTAGATCCCCGGCCAGCGAGGCAGAGGTGTTGACAGCACTTGAGACAGGTGGCATCTTGTGGCAGCAGGGATACATTTTTCTTGGACGTTTTGAGAAACGTCTAGGAAAAATGTATCCTACCGCTACGACACCCTGAGCCTAGCCAGTTTGGGTAGACGATGAGGAGGAGAAAGCAGTGGTGGTTGCATGTAGAATCAGCGATCTACGACTTAGGACAACCCATTGCTGCACCTGTGGTGGTTGCATGGTGGTGTGACTAAAGCCGTTGTTGCAAGGGCGTCTCTGTTTCTCCAATCTGTTACGACGGGTCACCGTGGCTTGGTGGGTCCTCCGGAGACCATGGCTATAGCAGGGAGTCACATGATGCCGCCACTGATGTGTCTCTACTGCGCAACTCAGCGAGACATTCTTCGCTAGTGTGAGAAGTTACTAGGAAGCTTCCTCGTCTTACTGTCGCTGACGTGGCGACATTGTCCAGTCAGCTGACGCACTAGCCTGCGAGGAGGTGCATGAAACAGCAGTGGTTGGACTTGGGAGACGCACAGAGCCTCACAAACTTCAATAGCTTCAGCATGTAATAAGGAATGGGCAGTAACAAGCACACATCATAAACACTTGATGCCGCATACGGCGGGTGACGCACGCGGCACTGCCAGCTTGTTCTTCAACCCGTCCAAAACGAATGTTTTGGCCATGACTCTGTGCAGAGTCATCCAACTTCATAACCTTCTGAAGCTATGGATGTAGAACGTTGAGCCGGAAGGAATGGCTACATGCATGCATGGATCTTGCAATGACCGTGAACGTAAAAGACAAGACATGCAAATCGGGCACAAAAGCGTCCACTAAGAAAATGAAGAAAATGGTAGAAGGCCCGAGCTAGCAACCTAGGCAGCAGGTTGGGGCAGCATGCGTTGTCGATGCAACGTGCGGGCTTCCACGCTCGTTGCTTAAGTCTGCTGCCCCCTCAGTCTGTTGCTCTAGAGACTAAGTCTGGAAGCTCTGGGTTTGTTACACAAAAGTGCGCGCACAAGTGTTAGCGCCAGAAAGCAGCTGAAAACTGAAAGTAACTGATTAGCTATGAAGAATAAGCAACAATTCAAGACCCCTCCAAGTTCTAGCTCCCCCCCACTAGTGTAGAACTTGTTACTCAGCTAACTAGCCAATCAGAAAATAGTGCTGTAGGTGGCAGCAAGAGGCCGCCTAAAGCACTCACACACACGAGCCTAAGGGAGTAGAGCATCCATGGCTAGGGTGAGAGGGCGAGAGAGGCAAGATAGCCTTGTTGAGTGTTTAGAGTCACGGGCAAGTGAGGTCTTAGCCGCGGTTGACCGGGCCACCCACCCGAGTGGTTCGAAGTGGGGCCCAGCCGCCACCCCGGGGTCGAACCCGACCGGTCGGCAAAATGCCGCCGCGGTTTCTCACACCTCAGAGCGACTGAGTGTGTGGCCCCATAGGATCAGCAACCCGGGCAAGACCATACAATTTGCACAGCATGCATGAGCACAAATCCAAAACCACATCGACCACGAGCGTATGTGGTGCATGCAACTCTCAAGTAGCTTCTCACGTTTTAGCCACAGAGTGGCTCAAACTCAAAAACTGC
>SZWC01009896.1:1468-26649 GCA_023375785.1 Penium margaritaceum
TCCCCCCCACCCATCCCTGCGGACACCATTTCTTGATGTTGCAGGCTACATTTGGCCAGATCACGTGCAAGAGAACGACGTGAGAGAGTGGATCAGAGGTGGACGTTCAGGAGAGAGTCCAGGGCACATGGGAGTGTGACTGAGTGAAGGATTTTATGACACACACAACGGTGCACGTAGCCATGCCACCACGCCCTCTTGTCGTTGGTGCACATCTTTGTCATGCTTTGTGTGTTCTTCCATTGTAAATAGTTTGCGGGTTGGCTGTCCATAGGCCTCGGCGCTGTGACCTGGTCCTCTTTCTGCCACAGTGTGAGTTGCGTGCCACTCTACGACTGCCACGTGTTGGTCGTGGAAAACCCTGGGGATGATGTTGCTCACAGGGCTGGGAATGCACAAGCTACCCACACACGAGCACACAAAAGCTGGCTCCTGTGTTGCATGCACGGGCTTTTGGCAAATGTCCCACGGGGGGTCGTGTGTTTGGTGTCTACACTCCCATTTGGACATGGTGGGCACGCCCTGAACTTGATGTCCGCAATGGGGTATCGTGCAAGTTGCCTGTTGTCACAAGCAACTTGCATGGATTTATGTTTGGCACCGGAGAGTTCTACTTTGATTTCCCTCTCCACCAAAAGCAGTGACTGTACCTTGACAAAAACCAGCACTAGCAGTACCAGCAATTCCAACCATAGTTGCAGAAATTGTTCTCAAATGGATTCCTGCACCACCAAAAGCGACTGGAGGTTGAGGGCACGGATGACTTGGTATCTCAAGACTGCCATGCTGTAGGTTGGAGGCACGAAATCAGAGGCCCTAGCTGCGCAACTTCCATTGCCTGGTGTTCATGCTGCGATGAGAGTAGTAGTGTCGGGAGACTTTCAGTTCGCTAGTTGTTTTCATCGCCTGTCTGTTCAAGTACAAGCAGGTGTCAGTTAGATTCGTCTTCACATTATGGCTATGTACTTTTGAGCCTGCTACGTTCAAACCCCTGTTTCTTTGGTGTCATGATTTGGTCCAACTGTCCGCTCATGTCCTTGGTGTGTCTCCTAAGTCTCAAAATTGTAATTTCGAAGCATGGAAGCGACGTGGCACCCCTTCCAATAACTCGCAACTTGCAAGCTCTTTCAGAGAACGCAGAAGCTTCTCAACACTGCTGTTGCTGCTGGTATGATCGTAGTCAGCACCCACGTCATCTACCAAGGCAGACGTGAAAGCAGCAAGGGTCTAGTTAGGGAGACAGGGAAAGTCTATGAAGCAAACAAAATGTGGAGGGGGGTGGTTACTGACAGGCATGCAGCATACATAGCTGCCTGGGGGTGCTAGTCAGGCTGCAGACCCCGGCAGGTCAGTTTTCCCTAAGACTGTCCAAAAGCACCGAGTAAGCTGTATCTTTGTGCACACACATCCAAATGAGCCACTGTCCGGCCCTGTGGATTGAAAACCTTGAGCCGGGCGTAACCACTGCACACATGCCCTAGTCCGGCATGCATCGATGGGCAAAGAACACAAAAATGTGCAGATCAGGCCCATGACCAGTTCAACAAGAAAAAAGGAAAGGGCCCCAGCAAGTCTCTAGCACGCTGTCAAAACTTCCCTGCAACTGCTGATGGATGAAGAGTAGCGTGACAGCGCCCCGTCGCCAGCTAGGTCCGCATCAAGGATCTGCACAGGTATGGATACGGCCAAGTGGTGACAGTAACTTGTGCACACATACGGAAACGGCTCACAACACAACACTCCCACATGAACCAGTGGTACTCATGCCCATGCACATACAGATTTGACACAAGTGCGCAACGAGATGCCCAACAGTATACACATACACACCCAAAACTCAGGCACCATCAGGCAAAGGGCAAAGTCCGACATAACTAAGGACAGCCCGCCGACTCGGATGACATAGATCACCTGCCGCTCCATCAAGTCACGCACAACGTGGTGCTCAACAGCAATGTGCTTTGTGTGTGCATGAAACACGCTCAAGTTATTTGCAATGGCAAGAGTACTCTTGTTGTTACGAGGCAGGACAAAGGAAGGCAAAGATTGGCACAGCTCACGAAACAAGCATTGCAGCCACACCGCCTCAGTAGCCCTTGTCCCCAGTGCAATGTACTCAGCCTCTGACGAGCTATGTGGAATGTAGCCATGCTTGCCACTATGCCATGACAGAGCAGCGCCGCCAGCAAGAAAACATAGCCCGTCTGACTCCTTCCACTAAGACTCTAGGTCCGATCATTGTCTGTGTAACGGTCAACCACCACCTAGTACTACCGACAAAAGTAGATTCCAAGGTGTGAAAGCCACGTATCACACCACTTGTACAGCCGCATGCATGAATCTTGTCCAAGAACATTATGAGATCTGCGCATGGAGGTTGACGACGATGGCGATATAGGGCCAATTGGTTGTGGCCAAGTACATGAGAGAGGCAATGATGTACAGGTACAAGGTGGCCTCAACTGTCCCCACCAGTTGTGTTGGATCATCCACATTCACAGCATCTTGCCTGTCCAGTTTGATGGGAGTGGAGGCTGTGGGAATTGCACCCATGAGGTCTATGGACCATTCCCCCACAACCTGGGTGTATCACACCTGATGAAGCAGGAGTTTCCGTTGTTGGTGGGCACGCACGATCCTCATCCCAAGGAATACATCTGTAGGAATCAGATCCTTCATCATGTAGGCATCCTGGAGAACGACCTCCGCCTTCTTCATGGCCTCCATTAAGGGAGACGCAATAAAGAGATCGTCAACTTAGGACATGATGGTCATTAAGTGCTCATCTTTGAGCCGGAGGAAGAGAGATGTATTGGTGCCAATTTGCACACGGCCTACGCATGTCAATATGGATCTGATCTCCTAGCTCCAGTACCATGGCAATTGCTTGAGGATGTACAAGACCTTGCACAAGCGCCAGCTCTTATGAGCGATCTTGAAGGAGAGTGGATGCACCATATGAATCTTGTCATCCAAAGTGTCGTGGAGGAATTCATTTTTCATATCCATGGGGTGCAGCTCCCTATCGTGTTAGGCCACAATGTCAAATACAGTATGAGCTATGGTCATGCGGCCAACAGCTACAATGGTGTCGACGAATTTGACGCCGTCAGCGTATGAGATTCCTTTGGCCGTCTACCGGGCCACATAGCGGTCCATTGAGACATCTGGCTTCACCTTCTTATGGAAGACCCACTAGGCCTGTATGGTATTATGCTCCAAGGGAATGTCAACAAGCTCGTAGACACCATGTTGTTGGATGACGCAGAGATCATCCTCACAGGCAGCATGCCGGAGTGCCGCGTCCTATTGAAAGTGCCTCCTTCAACGTACTTGGATCAAGCAACGTCAAGGGAGAGCCCCGGGTGGCCAGGACAAACGCGTCAGGCATGGGCTAGGCCACAACAAGGTCGGCCGTGGCATCACACAAAATTGAGATCTCATGTGAGAGCAGCTTGTAGCCAACCGGGCACGTTGGGTGTTCCTCGGTGCAGGCCATCATGACACTAAGTTCAAGGGTCTTCGTGCCAGGATCATGCTGCGGGCCTGGCGTCTGGGTGCCGACACAGCCAGCCGCTTGGCCCTAGATGGCAGCGGTCAGAGTTGGCCGCCGGGATCACAGGTGAACGAGGCGTTCACCTCAAGCTTGGGATCACGAGGGGAGCCAGACGTAGGTGTAGCAGACGGTGAGGTCACATCCGCCTTGACTGCGGCCACACAAGCAGGCGGAGGACTGGGGGAAGGGAGGGTGCAACCTCAGACTCATGGGATGCAGGCAATGACCCAAGCAAAGGAGCCACTGTAGGAGCAGACGTAGGGAAGGTTGCGGGGATAGATGCAGGCACAGACACAGGGCAGGACGTGCCGACAGACATAGGTACAAATGCAGGGTTGAAAGCAGAGACCAACGAGACCACAAGCCCAACTGCTGCAATGGCAGGGTCTTCATTTCTTGGCAACTTAATGAGAGGTGAGGATGGCCGGACAGACCCATGGACCGGCCTATCCTCCCCCATTTATCAGAAATCCACACAAGTGGGAGCATGGTTGTGGGTCATAGACGGGATGCAGGAGAGGTCCTAGTAAGTTAGAGCCTCAAAGAAGAGGGCATTTGACGACTAGGTAATGCAGTATCTGTAATAACTTGAGCATTCAACCAAGGGGCAGTACTGAGAAAGACACACATGCGACGTTGTGAGGAGGCCTTTGAGCCCTATTGGACTTCAGTGTACTAGACACAAGCCAAGGAGCCCTAGACATGCGCGAGCCAACAGTTGGCACAATGGCCAAACCAAAGCTCGTACGATGTGAAATGGTTCAACAGAGGACTGCGCGTGAGGTGTTTCCGGATCCATGTTATGCAAAAGACTTCTTGAATGCGAAGGTCTTTGGAAGAGCACACTCAACCCATATGGCATGGACCGCACCCTCCATAGTGTAGTTCCAACGCTCTGACACACCACCCTGCTAGGGTGCTACAGGATGGGGAAGCTTGTGAAAGACACCATGATCCGCAAAGAACACATCCAACTCACCAAGAAGTTCCCTGCCACAATCCGACAAGAATGTGTGGAGATTATGATGGCACTCACTCTTAGGCATGGCTACCCATAGGAAAGCAGCGAGGATGGACTTGCTCTTGTGGTGGAGGCTTGAGACCCATCGCATCCGGGTGAAGTCATGAGTCAGGATAAGGACGTACCGACCGCGGTCCAACATATACTCGACTGGAAGAGGAACGAGCACATCCAAGTGGACCAGCTCCAATTGGTGTAAGGCCGGGGAGGTAGACTTTGGATATGTGCAGCGATGATTTTCACCCTCGGTGCAGAAGCGAAAGTCTGTCCAAGGCGGCTTCTCGGAAGAAGCTGCATCAATACCAAGGAAAGGTTGCATCTAGATGAGGTTTAACACAGTGTCCATGCTCACATGACACAAAAACTGAGGGAGCAAGAGTTGGTGTTCAGGCAATAGCATGCCGGTAACAAACACATGCATAGAACGAAAGGATGGAGCAGAGGAGAAAGAGAGAGTGTATCAAGTAACAGGGAACAGATCATCCATGACTAATGCACGGAGCACAACAGCGTAAGTGGAACAAGCATGTACGCTGGCGGAATCATCATTGCTCAATAACACGATCCATCCTGGTACAGGCACGAAAAAAGTGCAATCCGTGGTCAATTGTACAGACAAAAAGCACGTCGGAGATGTATACGGGGCCATATAGACCATCAAAGTGATCAACCCAACCCTCAGAACAGGCAGGGTCTTCCTAAACCCTGTCTAGACAGACCGAGCAGAATCAACATGACCAAGGATGACGAATTCAGCACGATGACAGGTCATGTGATGAGTGGCTTTGGTATCAGTTATCCAGGTGGCACTTGTCTCACGACATGCTCCTGTCGCTGAGAAATATGCCACAGAGCACTAAGCCTTTGCTGGATGCTCGACATAGGACTCTAAACAATGACGCATACCATGAGCATTTGACTCATCGAGCCAGACAGTGGTGTCATGCCCGAGCTCATCCTCATCACGCACAGACTTAGCCTCCTCACAGGCATCATCACTTGAAATATACACCACAAGAAAAAATGATTGTGGACCACTCGGCCGTCCAAGTGGTCCACAGTATTCCAGGGTCAAAAAAATCATATTGAAAATTGGGACATTGAATGTGCTCCTGGGTTAAGGACGGTAATGTGGAACTTGTGCATATTTCCAGCATGCACCAAGCCACCGATTGCCTAACGAAGAGCACTATTAAACATTTCCTCTCCAGATGCAAGCAGCCGTGTGGGCTCAATCCAAGTGCATTCGTGTAGTTCAACTTGAAGAGCGGTAAGGAAAATGGGACGCGCGAGTCAAAGAACCAAATCCACTATATCAATTCCTCCAATGAACATGTAAACCTGCTTCACGTGCCTCATGGTGTAGGTGACAGTATCACCAGGAAGCAGAAAAACGAGGGGGAACTAGAATCATAATTCACTATGGTGGTGACCCTGTTGGCCCTGCCCATGTTCTGGCGGCCTGCTAAATCAGTCATCGAACAAAAGGACAAAATCACCTCATAGCGTTTCCAGGAGCAGCTGCACACGCATTGCCTAGCTTGCTCACTTCAGCCGTGGCATTGGAAAGGCAAGCAGAAGAATGTGGCCTGATCACGGCGGGCTATGCAGGCGCAATTGTTGCTGATATCAACACGCGTGAGCGAGCAAAGGAGCAAGCGAGAAAGCAGCCATGCTGTGCTCGTGTTTTGGTTCCAGACATGGAACGGGGTTCTGAGGCACAGGAAATGGCTCGCAGAGGAAGAGAAAAACGTGCGAGCGCAGTGGCCATGGATGGAAATTGCAGGCAATTCCAGATCAACTATGCGGCCAAAGACACGTCTCTGGGGACCTCCTGCAGCTTGCATGCCATTTCTAAGCAGGAACCGGGCCATTCCACAAGAAAACAGCGGAGATCCGCTGGTCGGCGCTACAGGACGACTCCAGCGGGCCAAGTTGCACACAAAAACTGCACTAACTGGAAGGCGAGCTGCAGCTTCCAAAAACAAGATCTCCTTGCTAGAGGGTGCGGCTGGTAAATGCTGGAAATCGTTGGTGGCGTCGAATTTTTGTGATGCGGCTGGATGTTGGAATGGTTTGTTGGAACATCGATGTTTGCACGTGTCTCCACCGGTTTTGACGTTTTCAACAAATTTTAGTCGTTTTTGCATCATGTACTGATGCACATGCGCAAAGGAATAGCTTTTGCACTAGTGGGACATCCTTCGCTACATCTGATGCTACGGTCAACATGACACTGGTTTAAAGACTGCCAAACTGCAGCCCATGGACCATACCACGATGGATGGCAGTTCGTCCAGGCAAACCCCAACAGTTGTTGGGCGACTGTTAGAGCAAGCATGGCTCTGCCACGTGACAGTATTCGAGCTAGCAAAGCCCTATGGACGCAACCCGTCCATTGAAAAATGCAACGCCGCCCCCGCCACTCAACTCTTAACCCTAGCAGGCCCATGACGTCAGCTGATGTCACTTCCACAGAAGAGAGGAAGCCTTTTGCCATCCCTCGCGCCATCTCCTCTGCTCGCTGCCTGAAGCACTGGCCACGATGTGCTCAGGCAACCAAATCTACCTTGAAAACTTGTCATGGAAACAACTAAAATGAAACAATCAAGACCTCAACAAGAGATTCCCACAGAACGATGGCTGAAGATGGCGCACAGCTTCCGATTTCGCTGGAAATCGTTGTTGGCGTCGATTTCCAGCGTTTACCAGCCGCACCCAGAGATTTCCAACAACACCTCCCTGATCAAGCGGAATCATCCGCCGCTAACCATTCTACTGGGAAGAAAGCTTTGAAACAGCGCGCAGACTGAGGAGACTGAAACGGGTCAGTGAAGTGACAAGTCCCAGACCAGCGGCTGTTTCAGGAGGAAAACACATCTGCAAGACTGTACATAAGAAACTGGAGACTACTGACCTTTCAGCCGCTATTTGTAAGGCCCCAACGGCTCAAAGTGCAGGAGGGTCAGGAACAAGCATTCTGAGCTCAGCAGCAGCTGTATGAGAACATGCATGAGAAATATGTGTTTGAGGCATATGCTGAACACCGTGGGGGAGTTCCATCAACAATCTTGCTTCTCCCTGAAGCAACCAACAATCTTTTGGTGTGGTCGGAAATCAATCCAGACTTTTTCTTTTGATCTGATCTGCAAAACTCAATTCCCTTGGAGCCTGAATTGTGTTCCACTCCATTCCTGGCAGCCAATGGGCCAGAAGATGAGGATGACAACTTTACACTCAACCCTGAAGCTGCCAAGAATGTGACTCCACTTTACATTCTCAACAAATACTTTTGGAAGCCTCTCAAGAAACTGTGACATGAAGCCTTGCCACCAACACAACAATTGAGTGAGATCGTTGAAGTGTGAAACTATTATGCTGGTTTACTGTTCCAGAGAAGTGAAGTCGTGCAGCAATTGGAGGACCGTACGAGGAGTTGTGGATTTTACCCTGGGAACATTTCTTCGCGTTGGCGACAAACTTTTCTGGCATCGAGTCCCATATAATGTAACGGGCCTGGAATGCTAAGTGTTTAGGCATGTGCATGGGATAGAGCTTGTCCGTACTGCCTCATGGGAAGATGAGGAGTTACTCACCGCACAATGCTGCACAAGCACACGAGGTAGGATCAGATATTGTACATTAGTCCAAGGTTGGAGTGGACAATTGGCTGCATCATCCCCAACATAAAAATTATGAATGTGGCTCTTTTTTATCACATGCCTGCGAGGAAATCTCTGCTGTGATATCTGGACGGTGAAGATCTACGACCAACATCAGGTGATGCTGCAGAATAAACGGTGAAGCACAAAAACTTCTGGAGGAAGCCACTTGCAGGTGCAGCTTCGTCATGGAACATGGTGAAAAATCCTCAAGGAGGAAGCTCCCCCAGGGGAGATTTAGGAGCCTAGGAGGATTTCTTTGCTAGGAAGCTTTACACTAGAAAAGCTAAAGGGAAAACATAACCGCCACACAAGTGGAAGCCTCTCATGAGAGGTGGTCAACTTGCTAGGACCATATGTCTATAAGGTGGCGGCCCTGGCACTTGTCAATGAGAACTCTCTCAGACAAAGCAGCCTCAATTCTTTAAAGCCTCTGACTATCGGCTTCTTACTGGTCACCATCGCCTTGGTTATTGGAGTTTCCCCTGGAGCGCACAAGTCAAGACTCTGCTTGAGTTCAATTTGAAGTCCCTTGTAAGGCTGGCAGTTGCATGCTAGCCTGAGTGGAGGACGCCCTAACTTCCTTGAGGGAAGATTACCTTTAAGACGATGTCTATGCCAAGACCCTTCTGTAGATGGCCTTCACGGCCTAACAAAATATTGTCCCTTTGTGGGATTCCAGAGAGCTGACTTCTCTATACATAGCTGTGTTAGACTTGATGCTTCTTACCTGTATAGCACTTGTACTTTGATCTTTCAATCAAGAGTTTCATATCTCAGTTATGTTTGATAATGCATGCTTTCTTTCTGCGCACCAAGATCCATGTACAAGAAACAAATACCTCAAACCTTGCTGCTATGACCTCAACCTTGCGTTGTGCAAACTCTGACATGTTGCACAGCGGAGGTTGGAATAGTTGGGTTTCATTTTTTTTTTAAGGTTTTTATAGATGGTCCAGCCAGGCAATACCTCCCACTGGGCTCCCTTCTGAGAGCTTATACTTGGGCAACCATTGGTCTGTTTCATGCCATCCAGATTGGAAATTGGCTTAGTCTAGCAACACAGCTCCATCCGAGGATGGGTTTACCGTGCCACTTTCATCATGCTTCTGCCGTCCTCCTTCTGTTGTTACATGAACCATTGGCAGTAAATTCAAACTCATTGGGAGAAAACCTCTGACAGAGAGGTAGTCCTGTGCTCAGGTAGAAACAGCCCTTGCCCCCCTCAAAACACACGCCCCATAAGGGATCTGCCTTGCCCTCTCAGGGATTGGCGGAGTGGATGGTTGGGCTAAATGCACATGGATGATTGGTGCAAAAATCCGGAGGTCACCACGCAGTGGGCCACAAACATAATGGCAGAAAGGTCCACGCTCAAATTTTAGGGCCTCGTGTACATCTGGAACATTGAGGTCAATAGTGGAAGAGAAAGGCACAAACTACGCTTTGTGCAAATGGTGAAGGATCCATTTCCAAATACGATACCTTGTGTGAAAACTTATCAGCCCAATGTTTTTCCATCTAAGAAGAGGCAGCTACAAGATGAATACCAGAGTGGTACAATTCCCTGGTAGGTCTAGTACCATCTCGTTCCCATTTGTGCTGTCCTTTTACTTTTGGTGCCTTCCACGGGTCCAGCCTTTGGTTGAAACTGAGTTGTTGAAGAGAGGGAAATGTTAAAAAACCCTACCGTACTTTCAGGATCTGTTCCTGAGAATGCCAAAGCAATCATGGTACCTTCTACTCATATGTAGAAGAAAATTTCTCTGAAACAAAGCCGCATCACTCTCTCATCTCTCTCACTCTATGCGTCTAAAGTGGCCAGCCCCAACAAGACATAGGTCACATACGTGAAGTTGTAGGATATGCCCTCACAGACTGAACCGCTAATCATGTTCAGCTCCATGCTCACACAATGCATCCTGATTCATCACCTCCCCATTAGGAGAGGACCCCGATTCCTCAAAACCAGATGAAGGCTCCAAACCAGTGAGCAACTCACAGATGGCATCAGGTTCTAAGGGTGCCGAAGTCCCTCCTTGAATTCACCTATCTCTGTTGGCCGAGCAGATTTTACTGCTCTTGTCGAGGACTTCAGTATCTTCCCCAGCCCGGAAACTAGGTAGGTCTAACCCCCCTCCCTCACTGCCCCCAACCACAACATTGTGTCATGGCTATTAAGCCATTCCTAGGATATTTTAGTACTTCCTACATTCGACTAAAATCATTTTTTTTCATTTAAGCACATAATCAAAGTTTCTCTCATGGAAGAGTTACTATGAAAAATGTGAATCCTTCTTTCTCCACACACTTTGGCAAATCAACGATGTTGTGAGAAAATTTTCCCAGAACTTGCAAACTGTTGCACAAGACTAATACACATCCTCAACCTCAGGCTAAGATGCATCACACATTTGGTATACCGCGTGGCTTCTTGAACTACCTCCAAAGATGATACCACCTTCCACACGCAGTCCTTGGACGGATGTGCAAAGAACGTGGCGGACTGTATGCATCGGATATCTTTCTATCTCTACCACAACAAGGTGAAAAGTTCCAAGCAAGTGTTTTTTCCTGAGACACTTAAGATCCTAAGAGAGCACTTATCATCACAGTTTCTAGGCCACATCATCAACAGCGGAAGGATCATAGTGGACCCGAAGAAAGTGGAAGCAGTCGATGATTGGCTTACGCCTCCCACAATTCGGAAAGTTATGTATTCTTGAGGTTATGTATTAGTGTCAACTCGTATAGGATCACGCCAGTACCTCGCTTTGATCTCACTAAAAAAGAAACCAAGTGAATTTGGGGATACAGCAAGCAAGAAGTGTTCAACTCTTCTAGAACTGCTCTGACCTCTGTGTTAGCATTACTATTGGCTGATTCAACATCATGGCCACAGACACGTGTGATCGAGCAATCTGAACCATTTCTCTCAGTTGGAGACCAGATTCGATGACAGATATCAGCATTCTAATCTTCAAAAAAGACCTATACCTGGTGAGGTAATCTGCAAAGGGCTACCCCGGGTTTGGCGAGTACAAATTAAAACTCTTGGTTGCTGACCCCTATGGGAAACGACAATACACTTGCCAGGTCATCGTACCACCTAACGACAAATTGGGACGGATGATATTTGAGGAGTGCCACAACATAGGATCATGTGGACACTTTGATGAGGATAAGATATTGTAAGAACTTAAGAGATACTACGGATATTAAGATATGCAAATCATCGTTCCAAACTACTACAAGACATGCAATGCGTGTCCATGCTACAAACCCCGCGGGTTTGCTAAAAACCGTTCACGGAACTCAAGGAACGATGGTCAGGCATCTCCATGGTCACTTCATCCCGACGGCAACAATGGTCACTGCCGAGTTAAATGGGGCACTATTCCTCAATAACATCATCCGAGTACAAAGAATCACCTTCTCCATCACCATAAACAAGAAGAGAAGATTCAATGACAGATCTTGGCGGGAGCTAATGACTCATTATGGCACATGAATCTAGCTTTGAATGGCCGTCCATTTGCAAAATGACAGGCACACAATAAAAATGCTTGAACAACTGCTCCGAACGCTATGGAAGCCACATGGCATAGACTGGGTAGTCAAGCTATGGACCACCAAGCTACTATGTGACCTTCGGAGTGACGGAAAGATCTCCATTTGAGGGGCTCACCATAAAGAAACCGCCCAACTTTGGCAGGTTTGCATATTACAAGCAATAGACCAGCAGTGGACATCAAACGCTGAGATTTCAAGAGCATTTTGATGTGACTTTCTTCACGCTCGCAAAAATCGAATAGATGATGAAGCAAGAAACCGACAAGCATTGGAAGTACGCTACATTTTACGTTGATGATTGCATCCTACTCAACTCACCAAACGTGCTCTTGAGAGGAGAGGAGTGCACAAAGCTTTTACCTGTATGGTTGGAACCGTTCGTGATTGAAAATTTACAGAGACATATTGCTGGAAAGATCCATCCATTGGACAACATGGCATACCTAGTGTTCCACATTAGCACAATCGAACTCTTTCGGAACCCGAGCAAGCACTTTCCCTGTAGATGTATGCCTCTGCCACCACCTATAGAACCAGAGAATGGCACAAACTTTGCAATCAAAGAAGTTATGGGACACTGCCTCAGCGGAAAACTGATGCACTGTCTTGTTAAGTGCCAAGGCTACGACGTCTCGCACAATAGCCCAGAATCCTATGACAACTTACAGATGCATGTAAACAGATCGCGTCTTTTTTCGTTGGCATTGTCCTATGTCTTGTAACACTCCCGGACTTTGGGGCTAATAGAGGGGGGCCGGGGGGGGGGGGGGGGGTGTTATGCCCCTCACTTTCACAAGTCCCCATCTCTAAACATGGGCATTTCTATCCTTGTAGTCTTGGCTCAGTGTGCATTGACCTCCAATTTTTACATTGTCCAACTGTTGGCATATTGACCAACTGCCCCAACCTTGAATGCTGCGATCCACAAGGTTTTGGCGGGTTCTTGTTCCCACTATTGTTGTGTGCCCTCAACAGTTTAGACATTTGTCATCAAGTTAAACCTATTTCCAACTAAAAAATATCCAATGGTCCTTTTTTCTTGCAATTTTTGCTCTGCAACTTCTTGTGAACCATCCAAGCTCTGCTTGTCGTAGCACTCATTGGTTTTGTCCAGTACGTTGACACCTGCTTTACTTGATTTGTCTTGCACAGAATACTGGTTGCAAGAGTTTGCGCCCAAATTAAAACAAGAGGCAGGTGTTGCACGCAAAGTATGCATGTGGTTACGTAGTAACCGAGAATATTTATTCATATTAGTATCTCTTAAGAGGCTGAATAACTTTCCGCAATCTGGACCACATAATGAAAGGTTTGCCATGAGATTTTACCTCGTCTGTGGAAGCCAAAACTGGTTGTAAATGGACTGCCGAACTGTCACCCACATTTGTGAAACTTTTTTTTTTTGTTCGTCCATGTTTGCTCTTAAACATTGTGTATGGTTTGGGTGAACTTTTCCTAAATTACTTCAATCTATGCTGGGTTTATTCTAGCTTGTGTGGATGTAAAATCTAAAAGAAACAACCAGTAACGGGCCATGTCTCCAGCTCCTGCTCTGAATTCGTCGTCGGAGTTTGCATAATTGCGTTCTCAGTCCGCGTCAGGGGTTTACCCCCTTCGCAGGACTGAGGGGCAATCATCATCAACGAACCAGAGCAGGGAGACTCGAATATTCTGAGTCTCGGGAGGCCCATTTCTGTTTTTAACCATACCCCTGGGACCCAAACCGGGGGTTTTTACGTGGAACTTGTGCATTTGCACGAGTTTTCCACTTTCAAAACTCAGAGTTTGTTCTAAATGAACTCAAGTTTTGTTTTTTACGCGTCGGCGTGAAATCGTCGCGTGCGAGGTACGATTGGCGATTTCGCGCTGACTTTTCTCGTTTGCTTCTCGCTCTCACCCTCGCTCCCCCTATCCCTTGTACTCGCTTCCTCCCTTGCAAGGAGGGCGAGGGGGGACAAGGGCACGAGGCCACGAGGCCTTGCCCTAGAGGCCCTCGTGGCCCCTCGGCCATCGATCGGGCTGAGGCCGGGATCGGCGGCTGGTGGTTGGCCGGCTGGTGGCCGGCCGATCTCTTGGTTGGTCGCCGGCCGTCCAGCCGGCCGCCAGCGAAGTGCTGGCTGCCGGCCAGCCCTTGCTGACGCGAGGGATGGTGCTCAACCACCCCTTGCTTCAGCGAGGAGGGAGGGCCAAACCGGCCCTCCCGCTATCTCCCTCCCCACTTATTATAAATCGTCCCGGTTCATGAACAACAAGCACGATTGTCACTACATGAGTAATCAACATTGTGAAAGAAAACTGAATAATTTCAATCACAAGCTAAACATGAACACGTGCAGGGCACTTGGACCTAAGCTGTAGCTTGTTGGTCAGCACGGCTAGCTGCCTCCCCCCTGTAGGCTGGAGCGTCCGCGCGACAATCATGTTGGGCGTCCCCAACCTCCTATGGTTGCATTCCATGAATGTGGCCCTGCAAAAAAGTTGTTAACTTTTTCCACGTTTAGGTCGTGCCCCCTGACACGCGTCGATCCTTGCCAGCTGCCAGCTTCCTCCAATACTCGTTGACCACCTCTGTGGGCAACTGACATTCCGGCTCCCATGAGTTATGTTCAGGTCCACACTTGGCCCAATGAACGAGGTATTCTCTAACAATCCGCGACCAGAGAGTACGCTCTCGGTGTTGGAGTAGGCGAAGAACCTCGTATTGGCCATCATCAGCAAGGACTGTCGGTGGTGGCTGAACGGCTCCCGGTGCCGTGTATGGAGCCAACAGGCTCACATGAAACACGTCGTGTATCTTCATACTCGGCGGAAGCAGCAATCGGTATGCCATTGGCCCGATGCGTGCAACGATGGGAAGCGGTCCAATCCACTTCGATAGAGGTTCTCACGCCCCTGGCAACTTCAGCCAAAGATTCTCAGTGCTAAGAAACACTTTGTCACCGATGTCAAACGAGACCTCATGGTGACTTTTGTCGGTGTATGCCTTTTTTCATTGCCGAGCAGCTTGAAGATAATCCTTCGCCGCTTGTAACAAGGAGTCAATGCACTCGGCAAAGACTTGAGCACAGGAACATTTCCTCCTGTACTCCCACTCTTCACCAATGAAGAGGGCACCACTAGATGGTGATTGGTGTTCAACACAAACGGTGTGACCTGTCTAGACTCGTTCATCGAGTTATTCACCGCAAACTCTGCCGGTGCTAGGAATTTGTCCCAGTCATTCATGGCGGGGTCCACGTACATGCGGAGTATTTGTTCCAGAGTGTTGTTCATACGCCATGTTTGTCCATGAGTTTGAGGATGAAACGTTGCCGAGATCTTCGACTCACTGCCGAAATTCATGTGCATCTTTTGCCAAGACTTACTAGGAAATTTCCGATCTCGATCGGAGATAATGCGCAACGGCAAGCCATGGTACTTTACGACACCCTCAAAGAAGAGACGAGCGGTCTCCTCTGCGTTCATGTCAATGGTTGAAGGAAAAAGGTGTGTCATCTTTGTAAGAAGATCCACAACCAATAGTACTACATCGTGGCCACGGGCCGTGTCCGGAAGACGAGTAATGAAGTCCATGCTGATGCACTCCCATGGAATCCCAGGAATGGGAAGTTGTTTGACGAGTCCAACAGGCTTCTTGTTACTTGCCTTACTCCGAGACATGGGTCGCATGTCATGCAATGCTTACGGACATCGATACTCCATCTCGGCCACCAATAGTGTTCCGAGAGTGCCTGTCCGGTCTTTCGAGGTCCCACATGACCTGCGACCGGCGGGTCGTGGAACTGGGAGATAACCTTTGTTTGAAGGTCTCCCGAGTTTGGCACGATAACTTGTTCTTCGTGCCAGAAGATTCCTGCGGCCTCCAACAATCCGTACATGTCCAGATTTTGAGAGTCTTGAAACCAAGAATCCACACAGTATCCCATCCGGTTCTTGTTAACAAAACCGTTGTAATGGAAAATCTATCGTGGTGGTTGCCGCAGAGGTGCAGGGCCTTGCAAGGCCAAGAAAAGACCGAATCTTTCCAACATTTTCTGGGTGTGGCCAGTCTACAATGGCTTGGACCTTTCTTGGGTCAACACGGATGCCGTCCTTGCAGACAATGTGTCCAAGGTATTGGAGTTCATCTTGTGCAAACTTGCACTTGCTCACTTTTACATAGAACTTCGATTCCCGACGGATCGCGAGGGCTTCGTGCAGATGTTCTATGTGCTCTTCCATTGATGTGGAGAAAACCAAGATGTCATCCTGGTAAACCAAGACAAACTGACCGAGTTGCTTGGCGAACGTTCAGTTCATTTCTCCTTGGAAGGTTGCCCGGGCATTTGTAAGCCCGGAGCATAACACTCGAAGCTGATAGTGTCCCATGTGCGTTCAACATGCGGTTTTGGGCACATCATCTTCCGCGATGCGGATTTGATGGTACCCTTGAGACAAATCCAAGGACAAAAATACTTTTGCCCCTTGGGTTTGGTCAAAAAGGTCCTCAATCCATTACAAAAGGAATCGATTTTTCACCGTGAGCTTGTTCAACGCCCTGAAATCCATGCAGATGCATAAAGCAACGTCCTTTTTGTTCACAAGAATGATCGGTGCACTGTACGGCAAGCTACTTGGCTCGATGCATCCTTTTGTAAGGTATTCTTTGATTTGGCATTCGACCTCTCGCCTTTCTGCAGGACAAAGGCAATACATGGGTTTGAACGGAGGGGTCGCCTCCGGTTGCAGTGGAATCGTGTGGCCCATGTGTCTTTCTCGTGGAAGCCCAGCCGGTGGGTCTTCGAATATATGCGAGAACTCCGCGAACAGGAATTTTATCTCCTGTGGTGTATATTCCTTCACGTCGTCCTCCACTCTCTGCAGCTGAGCCAAGAAGTTTCAACAACCTTGTCAAATACGTCTCGTGACCTGCATTGCAGACAAGCTAGCCTGAACTTTGAGTCAGGTCAACGATGATTCCGTACTTGGAATCAACGTAAAGCAACACTGTCTTTTTCCGAAGATCAAAGACTTCGATTCAAAGCACATTAGAGCTTTGTTTTCACCGAGCCAGGGATCGCCTAGCACCATGTCAAGTGGGTCAAGAAGGTTGAGTACCTTCAATGTGACACTCTGTGCGTATCCTTGTATACAAAGTTTTGCTGTACAAGTATCGATCACGGGTACCGTACGGTTGTCACCAACGACAACTGTGCCACTTGACGGCTCCTACTTCAGGCCAACCTGTCGGGTGAAGCCAAGGCTAACAAAGGAGTCATCTCTTCCAGTGTCAGCAAGTACGTTCATGGGAGCACAAGCTAGGTGTCCTTTGAACAACATCGTCAGGTTGTCTCCACTCTTCCAAGTGAACAGGCTCGATGATGACAAGCCAAGTTTGTGATAAATACGGAATCTAGACGGCGGACGCCGCAGCTCCCATGATCCACCTACTCTAGTCCACATCTTGTGGGAACTTGTGAATTCGGCTAGCACCTTCCAGTCTTTAAATTTCATAGGGTCGAAATCGTCGACTAAAAACACCATAAACACGATCAAACTCATAGCTTTGAGGGTGTTTGCTTCAATCAATGTGTTACACAATTCTTGCATAGTGGTCGATGTCGCCACCACTAAGCACATTCGTTCATGCAGCTTGTCCGGTGATGCAAGACTTTGGGGACAATGTCGATCAGCAAGTGTAGAATGAGGTTCAATGAGAGGGGAGAAAACAATAGAGAAATTTGAACTCGTCAAAAACTCAAAATATTTAACAACCTCGCTGAAAACATGAACCCACACTCGTGATCCAGTTTTACCCCTGAGTGGTCCCCACTAACATCACTTAGGGGTGGGAGAAACCCGTCCCACGGCCTTGTCCGTTACCACGGCCAGGCCCATTCCCACGAACGTGACCCTATCTACGGCCTCCTGGTGCAGCCTCCCCACGAGGTGCTGTGACTGCGGATAATGCCGCATTCTCTTGTCCATCGCCAGCAGCCGCAAGGCGTTGAGCCCTGAAGTGTCCAGGCTGCATGAAGTTGTGGCACAGTCCCTCGCAGAAGGCAGTATTAGGATACTCATGCGCCACATGTGGCTCGTCATTGTCATGGCAATGCTTGTGGTTGGGGGGCCTGTTCCCACCAGTCTCCTTGGTTGAGAGGTTTGCCAGCTCTTTGCCCTTGAGCTCGCCCCGCTGCCTGGCTGTCCCTCCAGTCCTTGTAGCCTGTATGCGTGCATCGTGGTCTAACTGTGCACACACATTTGGCCGTGCATCTGAGTAGTGCTTCGGGTTCGCCAAATACACCTCGCTAATGTAGTCTCACAACGCCCTCCAGCTTATCCAAGCTTGGCCCGTGACGGTCATGGTGGTCTTGTCTTTCAGCTTCTCGCTCGTAAGAGCATCACGCAAGCACTGCAACAGCAAGCACTCTTGGTACTTGAAGGATTGGGTACTGTCGCTCTAAGTAAAGCTTTCGGCTTCCTCCACGAGCGAGGTAAACTCGCTCAAGTATGCCTCAAGCGAGTTACCCAGCTGCTTGAAGTCCTTGATCTTGTGGAAGGCGTGCTGTTCCTCCTCACGTCGGGTACACTTCTTACGCATGATTCCACAGAAGGCTTCCCATGGCATAGATTGTCACTCAAGGTGAGGTCTCTGTGCACTCCACTCCTTGACCATGTACTTGCAGAGCTTGTATGCAAGTCCCGTCGTGGCGAGGTCGCCCCACTGATAGAGTGGAGCCTTGTAGATGCATAGGATGTGCTCCATGCGGTTCAGCCACTCGGTCAGCTTCACGCCCTTCTGGAATATTTCCACACTGTGAAGGAAGGACGTGTTCATGACCAGCCCCGAAGTCATCGAGGTAGGCAAGTCGCCGTTGCAAGCGGCAATGGCATCTGCAGCTGCGGTGTGTTACGCTTGTTGCTGCACCTGTACCTGGGTCACGCTTTGCAACGCCTTGTCGAGGTCGTTCCATTGGCGGCTTGCCTCATGGGCGGCCAGGTGCTGAGCTGGCAATCACGTGAAGGTCTGTGATGCTCTGCCCGATGTAGGTTAGCAAGTTGGCAAAAGCGAACTTGAGCTCTGATGTCCTCAGAGCATCGACGATAGCCTCCACGGCCTCGTGTTGTCCGTGCACGTGTACCCACTACAAGACCGTACATTTCGTGTACACGCCTC
The DNA here is from genome assembly GCA_023375785.1 of Penium margaritaceum. Lineage (NCBI taxonomy): Eukaryota > Viridiplantae > Streptophyta > Zygnematophyceae > Desmidiales > Peniaceae > Penium > Penium margaritaceum. Next base: position 20,437 of record SZWC01009896.1, read on the forward strand.
TAAGGAGTCCCACGTTTCAGAGGAGGCTCTCATCAGCGATGACGCTCGAGTGGGCGCTGCCCTGCCGCATTGCGGCCACATCGTAGGAAGGGGGGTCCGTCCCCACTCCTCCGAGTGGTGTCGTACCTCCACTGTTGGTGGTGATCTTGAGTCGGCCCGCCGCTTCTGTAGCAAACTCCGCAAGCCTGCATCGGTCATTACGAATTGCCTTCGCGGCGTCGTCGGCCGGCTCATTCCACGGGAACTTCCTGCATGGCTGCTTTCTGCACCCTTGCTGCTCTCGACAATCTCACTGCCGTCGGCAGCTTCACGCGATGCGGCGAGCGCCTCACCCTTCTCAAGCAATTGGCTCCCCGCACGACGATGGCGATGATCGCGATCGTCATTGCCTTCGCCATCGTCGACGTCGTGCTCTTCATCGGGGTCCCCCTCTAGGAGATCTTCCTCCATCGTGTCGTCCGTCGCGTGGGGGTCACCCATGTGTGCGTTGACGTTCTCATCGAGCACTTTTGCGGCCTCCAAACTCTTCTCGGTGTCACCGAGGTTTACGTCGTTTGCTTTCGACGGTACGGTTGCCTTTGGTTTGGCAACCGTGCTTGCGGCGACAACTCCCAAGACTTGGAGTCTGCCGAGGGCGTATGTTGAGGCCATCACCACCTTGCCCTTGTCGGTCGTCGACGGTCCGGCACTTGCCATCTCGTCGTCCGTGCAAATAGCACGTGAAAGTCGTTGTGGGGATCACCCCACAACTTCGAGGATGGATCGCAAACTTCTTACTCTCACGATCGGTGAGGCAATTATGAATTCAATTTCTATTTTCCTAGTCCACCATGTCGGCACAAGGGTGTGCTAGTCTTCCTAAGCTGTGACTCACAGGGATTGGCAAGGACTAGTACCTAGGAGAACAGAGAATCAAAGTAGAAGGAAATGACAAAAACAAATCTGAGTGCCGCTCACAAAACAAGGACAAAGAATGGAGAAAGAAGATCTAGCAAGTCCTAGCAACTCCTTTGCTCCCTCTTCTAATTCATTGTTCTCCCTTTGTCTTCTTGTCTTCCTTGGTCTTCTCTTCATGCTCCTTGACGCCCTTGGCATTCTTGATGGGCGTCTCCCTTTAGCCAGCGGCGTTGGCGAACCTTCAAAAACATTCAAGGTGTCACCCTCTTTCTTTTTGGGGTGCTCTCAGGTTGTGAGACTCCCTAGTCTTGGGAAAGGGAGTTGTCCCAATTTTTTGGATGAGGAAGGGGGAGGGAGTCTTGTCTAGGGTTTAGGGTTTAAGGTTTAGGGTTTGTTCGCCCATGTTTGATCTTAAACATTGTGTATGGTTTGGGCTAACTCTTCCTAAATCACTTCAATCTATGGTGGATCTATTCCAACTTATATGGATGTAGAATCTAAAGGAAACAACCTGTAACGGGCTGTGTCTCCAGCTCCTGCTCTGCAGTCATCGTCGAAGTTTGTAAAATGGCGTTTTTAGTCCGCGTCAGGGGTTTATCCCCTTCGCAGGACTGAGGGGCAACCGTCATCAACGACCCAGAGCAGGGAGACTCGAATACTTCGAGTCTCCGGAGGCCCTTTTCCGTTTTTAACCTTACCCTTGGTTTTGGGACCCAAGCCGAAGGTTTTTACCTTGAACTTGTGCATCTGCACGAGTTTTCCGGTTTCAAAACGCATAGCTCGTCCTAAACTCGAGTGCCATTTTTTACGCGTCGGCACAAAATCGTCGCGTGCGAGGCACGATCGGTGATGTCGCACCGAATTTTCTCGTTTGCTTCTCGCTCTCACCCTCACTCCCCCTATCCCTCGTCTTCGCTTGCTCGCTTGCAAAGAGGGCAAGGGGGGGGGGGCGAGGGCACGAGGCCACGAGGCCTCGCCCTCGAGGCCCTTGTGGCCTGTAGCGGGAGGGCCGGTTCGGCCCTCCCTCCTTGCTGATGCGAGGGGTGGTTGCGCACCACCCCTCACGTCAGCGAGGGCTGGCCGGCGGCCAGCAGTTCGCTGGCTGTCGGCCAGCTCGCTGCCGGCAGGCTGGACGGCCGACGGCCGGCCAAGTGACCGGCCGGCCACCGGCCGGCCAGCCGCCAGCCGCCGATCGCGGCCTCAGCCGGATCGGCGGCTGAGAGGCCACGAGGGCCTCGAGGGCGAGGCCTCGTGGCCTCGTGCCCTCGTCCCCCCTCGCCCTCCTTGCAAAACGAGCAAGAGAGGACGAGGGATAGGGGGAGCGAGGGTGAGGAAAAAATGCCTGGCGCGAAATCGCCAGCGTGCCTCGCACGCGGCGATTTCGCGCCAGAACGACAAAACGAAACTCGAAGTCCGTTTATGACAAACTTTGACGTAAAACAAACGGAATAACTCGTGCGAACACACGAGTTTGAGGTAAAAACCCCCGGTTTGGGTCCCAAAAACCAGGGGTTTGGTTAAAAACGGAAATGGGCCTCCGGAGACTCGAAACATTCGAGTCTCCCTGCTCTAGGTCGTTGATGATGATTGCCCCTCAGTCTTGCGAAGGGGGGTAAACCCCTGACGCGGACTGAGAACGCCATTCTACGAACTCCGACGATGACTTCAGAGCAGGAGCTGGCGATCTGGCCCGTTACAGTGGTTCTCAGAGCGAGACGACCCTCGCGGCCAAGGGTTCGACGGAAACGGCGGCTACGACCTAGATTAAAGCACCGCCGGCAGCTGCAAGCAGCAGCAAAAACGCCAGAACGGACTACGACATCCACACTTCACGGATTGAAGCGCCGTAAATTGCGTTTGAGAGCTTAAAAAAAGGTCTAATTTGTGGAGACACTTCCTTCCAGTCTCTCCACACTTCCAGGGGGCTAGAAGGATTTTTGTGGGGCGGGTTGGGGAGTTCCCACCTCTAAAACCACAAAATCCTCCTCATTTTCAAGGCTTCTCCAAACCTCCTTCATCCAAAAATTGGGACAGCGTCCCTTCCCAAGCTTAGGGAATCTCACGACCTGAGAGAACCCTAAAAAGAAGGAGGGTGCCACCTTGGGGATTTTTGGCGGCTCCCCCAACGCCGCCGGCTCAAGGAGGATGCCGCCAAGGGGCGCGAGACGTGACAAGAAGACGCAAGAAGAGACCAAGGAAGACCAGAAGAGAAGAAGACAAGAAGACAAGAAGAAAAGTAGTCTTTTTGTTCTTGACTTTGCACTTGTTTGCCTTCTTGTTCTTTGGCTTAGTTTTGTGAGCGATACTCACACTCCTTGTCTCTCCCTTGTATTGTGATTTTCTGTTTTCCTAGATCCTAGTTGCTACCAAGTGCCGTGAGTCACGGCTTAGGAGGACTAGATTCTAAACCCACGACCTTGTGCCGACGTGGCGGCCTAGGAAAACAGAAATTTAGTTTGAAATTGCCTCACCGATCGTGAGAGCAACATCTTAGGAGGCGATTCCTCCTCGTTGTGGGGTGATCCTCACAACAACCTTCGCGTGCTAGTTGCACGAGTGACGGGACGGCAAGTGCCGGACCGTCTAAGACCAACAAGGGCAAGGTGGTGACGGCGTCACCACGAGCTCTCGGCGGACTCCAAGTTTTGGGAGCCGCCGCCGCGAGCACGGTTGCCAACCCAAAGGCAACCGTGTCACCAAGGGCAACCCTATTGCCTAAGGCAACCGACGCGAACCTCGGCGACACCGAGAAGCGTGCAGAGGCCGCAAAGGTGCTCGACGAGCACGTCGACGTGCACATGGGCGACCCCCATGCGACGGACGACGCGATGGAGGAGGATCTTCCGGAGGAGGACCCCGTCGAAGAGCACGACGTCGACGATGGCGAAGGCGACGAGGATCGTGACCATCGCCATCGTCGTGCGACGAACTCGAGTTGATTGCTCGAGAAGGGCAAGACGCTCGTCGCATCGCCTGAAGCTGCCGACGGCAGCGAGACTGCCGAAAGCAGCAAGGGCGTTGAAAGCAGCCACACGGGAAGTTCCCGCGAGAACGAGCCGGACGACGTTGTCGCGAAGGCAATTCGCGGTGACCGTCGTAGGCTCGCGGAGTTTGCTGCCGAGGCCGCAGGCCGACTCAAGGTCACCACCGGTGGTGGAGAAACGGTACCACTCGGAGGAATGGAGGCGGACCCTCCTTCCTACGATGCGGCCGCAATGGGGCAAGGCAGCGCCCACTCGAGCGTCGTCGCCGACGACAGTCTCCTCCGAAAGGTGGGGCTCCTTGGAGGCGTGTACGTGAACCGTACCCTCTTGCAGTGGGTAAGGGTGCACGGACAACGCGAGGCCCTGGAGGCCATCGCTGATGCTCTGACGACATCAGAGCTCAAGTTCGCGTTCGCCAACTTGCTGGTCCACGTCGAGCAGAGCATCACGGACCTTGACCGTGATCGCCAGCTGCATTGCCTCGCCGCCCATGAGGCAAGCCGCCGATGCAACGACCTCGACAAGGCGTTGCAGAGCGTGACCCCGGTGCGGATGCAGCAGCAAGTGCAGCGTGCCGCAGCTGCGGAGGCCACTGTCGGCGGCAGCGACGACTTGCCTACCTCGACGACTTCGGGGTCGGTCATGAACACGTCCTTCCTCCATAGTGTGGAGATCTTCCGGAAGGGCGTAAACCTGACCGACTGGTTGAACCGCATGGAGCACGTCCTACGTGTCCACAAGGCTCCACTCAGTCAGTGGGGCGACCTTGCCACGACGCGGCTTGAAGACAAACTCTTCAAGTACGTGGTCAAGTAGTGGACTGTGCAGCAGCCGCACCTCGAGTGGCAGCCCATGCCGTGGGAGGCTTTCTGCGCGATCATGCGCAAGAAGTGCACTCAACGTGAGGAGGCGCAACGCGCCTTCCACAAGATCAAGGACTTCAGGCAGCTGGGCAGCTCGCTCCAATCCTACTTGAGCGAGTTCACCGCACTCGTGGAGGAAGCCGAAAGCTTCAACGAGGGCAATGGGACTCAGACGTTCAAGTACCCCAAGTGCATGCTGCTGGAGTACTTGCGTGATGGTCTCGCCAGCGAGAAGCTGAAGGACAAGACCACCACGACAGCCACTGGCCAAGCTTGGACAAGCTGGAGGGCGTTGCGCGACTACATGAGCGAAGTGTATTCGGCGAACCCGAAACACTACTCTGATGCACGGCCGAACGCGCGTGCACATCAGGGGCGCGACATGCGCGTGGACGCTGCAGGGACTGGGGGGTCAGCTGGACAGCGGGGCGGGGCCAAGGGCAAGCAGCCTACAAACCCTCCGGCCAAGAAGGCTGGTGGATACAAGGGTCCCAACAACAAGCGCAGCCGTGAGAATGACGAGCTGCAGGCGGCGCGTGAGCGTTGCAACGCAGCCTTCCGCGAAGGAATCTGCCACAACTGCATGCAGCCGGGCCACTTTAGGACTCAGTGCCCTTAGGCTGTTGGTGGTGGACAAGAGGCCGCAGCGCTAGCTGCAGCAGCAGCACCTCGTGGGGATGGTGCAGCAGGAGGCCGCGGACAAGGCCGTGGACAGGGTCGCGGTCGCGGCAATGGGCCCGGCCGTGGTAAGGGACAGGGCCGTGGGGCGGGTTTTCCCCACCCCTGAGTGATGTCACTGGGGACCAATCAGGGGTAAAACTGGATCACGAGTGTGAGTTCATGTTTTCAGACGAGGATGTTAAACAATTTGAGTTTTTGACGAGTTCAAATTTCTCTGTTGTTTTCTCCCCTCTCATTGAACCTCATTCTGCACTTGCTGATCGACATTGCCCACTAAATCTTGCATCACCAGACGAGATGCATGACCGAACCTGCTTAGTGGTGGCGACACCAACCACTGTACAAGAGTTGTGTAACACGGTGATTGAAAGAAACGCCCTCAAAGCGATGAGTTCAATCACATTCGCAGTACCTTTAGTCGACGATTTCGACCCAGTGAAATTTAAAGACTGGAAGGTGCTGGCCGAATTCACACGTGCCCACAAGATGTGGACTCGAGTGGGTGAATCATGGGAGTTGCGACGCCCGTCGTACAGATTCCGTGTTTATCACAAACTCGGCTTACCGTCGTCGAGTCTGTTCACTCGGAAGAGTGGAGGCAACATGACGATGCAGTTCAAAGGACACCTAGCTGGTGCTCCCGTGAACGTACTGGCTGACACTGGAGGGGACGACTCTTTTGTTAGCCTTGGCTTTACCCGACAGGTTGGCCTGAAGTACGAGCCATCGAATGGCGCAGTTGTTGTCGGTGACAACCGTACGGTACCCGTGATCGGTACTTGTAAAGC